>JAMZAV010006501.1:0-37494 GCA_024449915.1 Sweltsa coloradensis
AAAGGGGAAAAAAAACAAAAAAAAAAAAAAAAATTAACCAAAAAAAAAAAAAAAAAAATTTTAAAAAAAAAAAAAACAAAACAAAAAAAAAAAAAAAAAAAAAAAAAAAAACCCCCCAAAAAAAAAATAAAAAAAAAAAAAAAAAAAAAGGGGCCCAAAAAAAAATTTCAAAAAAAAAGAAAAAAAAAAAAAAACCATCAAAAAAACAAAAAGGGGAAAAAAAAAAAAAAAAAAAAAAAGAAAAAACATGCTGGCCACCTGGCCCTGAAGGTTTATGTCCAGGGGGCCCTACGGCACCTAGATATGTTGTTCTATCTCTACAAGATCGTGCAGTCGCCAGCCAGGTCAGCTGTTGGGTTCCCTATACAACACTCTTTGTTGTAAGCATTAGAAATGGATTGTGTTATTTTTCATCTTCAACAATGGCTAGATTCTATAGACCTAATGATGGAAACACCGGTTCCAACACGAGTAGGTCAGTAGCTTGAGCTAGACTAGTAGAGCTTGCTAGCCAGGCTGGGTGCGCTCCACTTCTTCTGTCCATCCAGGCTATGTCAATCTTTCTCTTAGTTGCACCTCCTGCTACGCTCAGCCGTCCATGTTGGCTCAAACGATCTGGTGCAGGCGTAGTGTACAACACGTGGGTTCGAATCCCTCATCGGATAAAAAACCTGTGCCGAATGCACCGGTTTGTCATTGTCCATCACCCTTATCTATCGCCACTCAAAATGACCATAATTGAGCGAGCGAAGCGAGCGTCTCCACTTGACTCTTATGGCTCGAATGTCTGTTTTTTTTTTTTTTTTTTTTTTCTGTTACTGCTTCGATACAGGTTGCACCGTTTCTCTGATCGACCTGAAATTTTGCACACATGTACATACCACCTAGGCGGGTTGCTGTTTTGTGGCAAAATCGTTCAAAAAGTTATAAAGCTACATCAAAGTTAATCGAAAGTTTTTTTTTCAAACTAAACTGCGACAAAATCTGAGGTGGCCAAATCATTTAGAATGTCCGTCCGATCACGAATATGTCATTTTTATTTTGATCCGATAAGTAGTGTAGATGGAAATTACATTATAACAAAGTCCCGTTAACATGGCAACGGGAAAATCGCACAGCTTTTTTGGCTCATGATAGCAGTCAAACGGAGGCTCGGATCGAGTTGAAATTTTGACCATCCGCAAGTTTCGTTCCCGATTGAATGCCATTAGTTTTGTGGCAAAATCGTTCAAAAAGTTATAAAGTTACATTAAAGTTAATCTAAAGTTTTTTCAAAACTAAACGGCGACAAAATCTGAGGTAGCCAAATCATTTAGAATGTCCGTCCGGTCACGAATATGTTAATTTTATTTTGATCCGATAAGTAGTGTAGATAGCAATTACATTTTAACAAAAGTAACGTTACCATGGCAACAAAAAGTCGCACAAGAATTCTGGTCACTATGTACTGCCACCTAGAAGAAATCAAGAGTAAAATAGTTTTCCCCAAAGAAATTATGTCAAGGTCCTCTAGATGGCGGTGGATTTTATCCATTCTCTCCTATTTTACAAATTTTCAGCTAAATCGGTCAAGACCTAAAAGACTTATTGGTATGTAACATTATGGGAATGTCGTACTCGGGTCGTGTTGCACGTACCGGTTGCCCGCTCAACAACGCGTCCAACTGAGCGTTTTCCTATGGGAAAAGGGTTAAGCTACAAAAAGTTTTCATCATCTTCAATTGACGACTTGAAATGTTACCCGCCCCCTTACGTCACGGGGGAAACCATGGTGGAAGGGTTTGGGACAAATCCTAATTTCCCAAAAGTTGGGACCCCGCTTCACGGGCGAAAACACTTATAACGCTCTTACTTTTTTTCTTTTCCCATTTTTGGACCAATATTTAAATGAATAATATTTACAAATATATCATTCCTTGTGATGTGATTATTTCGTTTTTTTGACACAGGGGGGGGGGGAGCTTGTTATAAAAAATTTAAACGCATCAATAGATGTAAAAAATTACCAATGACTAAAGTTTTTCCAAAAATTTTTTTGAAAAAAAAACAAAACTGATCGGATTTCGAAAAGACCTTTTTAAAAATTTTCACCATCAAAACGGGTTTAAAAAGAAAAATCTAACTTTGTAATAGAAATTCCCAAAAAACCCAAAATTTTGGGCAGCATAGAGAATATCCCCAAGGTTTTGTTTTTTTTAACCCAAAATACGCATCTTACGTGGGGATGGGGCCGTGAAAAAGTGAAACGCTGCATATTTCTATGCTGTTTTTTTTTTTTTTCCCGTGCATTTTCTACTAGAAATTTAAGTAAAATTTCTTGTCAAACAGTCCGTTTTCATTTTTAAAAAGAATTCTTGCAAAATTTCCGATCAGTATTTTTTTGGGTCAAAAAAATTTGTTGAAAAAAAATTTTAAAGTCATTGATAATTTTCATGTTTTGAGAGTACTTTTAAAATAAATAAAATAAATAAATAAATTTTATTTTTAAGGGGTCTCCCCAAATCAGTTTTTTAACTGATTTTCAGTGGGGGCCCAGAAAATCAAAGCGGTTTGACATCGCCCGTGTTTATAAAAGCTAACGACTGTGTAAAAAAAAATCAAAGGTAATCGCTAAAAAAATGATATTTTTTGGCAAATATTATTATTATGAATGAAAAATAGGTTTAGAGGTGATACTGTTTAAGTGATGCGCCGTTCAGCGGGTCCCAAAATTGCAAAAATAAAGGATTTATACCCAATACTATTACGTGACCATCGAGGGTTTTTTAAAAGCTCGGCCCCCTTTTGAGTGGGTCAATTTTTAAGAAAGGGCATTTCAGTAACAACATTTAGAAAAACCCCAAAATAAGGGAACCTTTCCCATAATTTTTTTTTTTTTTTTTAATTTGTTCTGTGCGTATTTACAAAACCGTGTGGGCTATTTAAGCAAATTTTTAAAGCCTTGACTTTTAGAACTAGGGAGGGGAAATTAAATATGTATTATATATTAATTAATTATAAAGGCATCTATCGCTCACTCAAGAAATTTCCAAAACACCCCCTAAAAAATCTTCCGGGGGCAAAATTTCATCCCCTGGTTCAAACCCCCTCCACCCTTTAAACCCTATCCCAAACACCCTTCTAATTTTAATTAGTGGTGGTTTGCCCACCCCCTCATCCTCCTGCCACCCCCTCGTAAACATCAAAGCCTCCACCTGGTCCCTGATGAAAACCCCTTTTTCCCCTAAAATCCCCTTGAGCAAACAGTAATTTTAACTTTTTTCCTTTTGTATTTTCTAACAGTGATAAAAATTTTCTTAAAAATTCCCTTTAACCCCCTTTCTCCCCCAATAACCCAAACCCCTCCCCAGTTGGCCGTCCGCGGGGGGCCTTTCCCGAGTGGGGGCACGGGTTCCGAAGCGTGGGACTACGGGGACGGGGGTTCGAATCCCGCGTAAGGCCTGGTTTTTGTATTTACCCTTTTGTCATCTAAAACCCAAACTCGTGTTTTGGGAGTCTCGAATAGCAATATTTTTTCTAATAGCCGTTGGGGCCCCAAAAATCAACCAAATCAATTCCCTAGCTTTTCAAAAACCTGGGGCCTGTTTTGCCCTTAATTTCCTTTTTGTCTCGTCTTCTATTGTATATTTACACATCACCACTCCCCCCTTTTCCTACACCCCAGCTCTACCCTTTCAAAAAAGATCTTGAAAAATTTTTTTAAAAACAACTCTCAGTCTTCTAGTGACTATTCTGTTTCCCCTTTCTTACCCATTCAACCTAGCAGTTCCTTTTGATCATTTTCCCCCGTCAGCCCCACCCCCAGTTGTCTTTACATTACCCCAAAACTCTCTTCCTCAGTTAGCGCGCTGGTCCGAAGCGAGGGGCTTTTAGGGAGGACGTGGGTTCAAAACCCCGCATAAAGGCAGGGTGTTTTGTAATCGTCCCCCACCCTTTTTTAAATCACCTCATCGCTCAAATACCTTTAGGGGCATTATTTTAGTTTTTAAAAACAAAAAATCTTCACCACCTTTCCCTCGAGCCATCTAAACTTTTGGGAAACCCCTATGACCCACTTGTCCACCGATACAAACCCCTCGGGCCTGACCCAGACTTCTCTGGAAATTTGCTACTGTACTCCCAAAACCCAAGCCCCTTATCCCCCCCACTCCCAGAAACCCCTAGTACCTTCCCTTCCACCTTGTACCCTCCCCTCATTAACCCCCATACAAGCCCTTTCCTGCTTTTTTCCCAAACCCAATTTCGTCCCCACTACACCTTTAAACAGGGGGTTTTTTTAAAAAAACAGCTGGGCCTTTAACCCCTTTAAATTATTTAACCTCATTTGCAAGGTTTTTAATTAATTTTAAACCCTTCTTTAAAATTTACCCTTTTGTGGGGGGTTGAACCTATACAAAAAAATTGAAATAATTTTAAAATTCACCCAAAAAACCCGTTGACCTTTCAGATCCCCCGGACACTTAAACCCCCCTGGGGTGCGACTTTAAACCCTTTGGGAAAATTCAAATTTTATTTTTAAAAAAAATGTTTTTATTCCAATGAAAACGGTGCAGTACTAATTTTAAAATTGGGCAAGTTTCAACTTAATGGTGTTTCTTTAACCCCAATTTTAATTTTTGTATGTATCTTCCCCCACGGTTTTTAAACGAAAAAACCGTGGCATAAAGCAGTAAAAAAATACGAAAATATCAATACAGATTCTTTTATTTGTTTGTTAGTTTAAAAACAAGCATTAAAAAAATTTATTTAAACAATCGTAGTCCAATTTTAGTAAAAACCCTAGTATTTTTGCCAAAAAAAGTTTAGGCGGGTCAAAGTGCTAATGTTAAAGTTTTTTTTGGGGGGTTCTTTAAACGGCTATCCCCAAAGGGAAAGGGTTTAACTTTTTCCCCTTTAAAAACATTTTTTCTCCTTTTTTTGGTCACAAAAACCGTTGCGGTTTTAAAATTCTTTATTTTCTTGTATTGGGGTTTTTAATTACCCTCAGGAAACCCCTTTTTATATTTTTGATTTCCAAAACATCTTTTTACCCCAAAACCCCAATTGGGTGGAATCTTTCAAAAGGCGTATTGTGGTTTGTTCAAAAAAGGGTTTTTCAACCCCCAGGGTGGATTTAATTTATTTCCAAAAAACCCTTTGTAAAAAAATAGGAATTTTATACTAGTATTAGTCGCAAAAAAAGACATTTTTTTGGGGGGAATTCTAGATTTTAAATGGATACCTTTAGACGGAACAAATTTTAAAACAAACCCCCGTGTGAGCCTTTTACCCGGGGGTTAATAGCCCGTAAAGGGGCCTTTAAAACCCAAAAATAAACCCCTTCCTTTTCCCCCTTCCCCTCCAAACTACACCCCTGGGGGGAGTGACCAGTACCCTACCCCTCTCTCCTCCAGACTATTCACTTAACTCCCCCCCCCCCGGGCCCAATCACCCTGGGTCTTCACCTCCACAACATCCATGAAAGTCCCCCCTCAAAAGGGTTACACACACCTTTCCCCTTGCCCAATCCTGCCTCCCTACACATATATGACGTACTCCCTCCTACTTTGTACATAGTCCCCCTTTCTTTAACTAACCCAAATCGATTTTAAATAAAAAGAACATGAAATACCCCCAATCAAAAATATTCTGAGAGGGAAATGGGAAATATTACCTGCTAGCATGAAAATTTTTAAATTCAGCTTTAAACCGGGGAAAACCATTCAAAATGGATGGTCCCTTAGTGTGGGTGATTAACAAAATTTTTACTTACTTTCCAGGCCCCAAAAAAAGGACATTTTGGGAAAATTTCCCCTTCCCAAAACTCCCTTTTCCCTTTTTTGGCACAAAGGGGTATATAATTCGCCCAAAAAAACTTTTAAACCCCAAAAAATGTGCAAATTTTGTATTTTTTTTTTCAAAATGAGCATGAATTTTCCAGTCAATCTAGCCTATACCAGGAAATGCCCAAAAAAAATTTATTTCTGCCCAAAAAATCTGAAAAAAAGTTTTATTTGCGTAAAAAAAAACCCAAATTTATAATTATCCAAAATTTTAAAAATATAAAAAAAATGCCCCCAAAAAATTTTTAGTTTTGGGTCGTTTGTCTTGTGGGTTTTGAAAACTATTCTTCCAAAGCAGAAGGGCCCCCGGGTTTAATTCCGCTCTAGGCAAAAAGTTTTTTACTTCTTTATTTTGGGGTTTCAATTTAGTTTTTTGGCTTAGGAATGTGGTTAAACGGTGAATTTTGGGGCCGCCCTTTTAAACAAACAAAGAAAAATAAATAAATTCTTTTTGGTTGTTTCAAAATTAAACCTTTATGATCTGGGGGCGGGCCGGGGGGTTTTTGCTTTAAATGCCGTCTCCTAGTTTGGGGGCATTTTTTCGCTTGTCGATGGTGACTGCCCCCCCTAACAGTTGGCTTGGGGCTGCTTTAAAATTTTAAAATTTCCCACTGAAAATCATTTTGGGGACTGACTGGGTGACTCCCAAAATCCCGTCATTGTACTAGTCATTGAACACCGATTTCACCCAATCTTAGGAAATTGGCAATACGGACAATCTTTTGTGGTGAAGGGGCCCCGCATACCATTCGACTCCAAAAAACCCCCGAGCTTTCATTTAACTATCGATTTGAAATTTTTATTTTAATATTGCCCCTTCCCCGGGAACCCAATTCCCACCCTTTGGAACGCTTAAAGGAGGGAAAGGCCCAAACCCCAGGATTTTCAAATTTTTAGTTTTCAAGGGAAACTTATAATAATTAAAAAGTATTTACTTTGTGTTTCCCAACGCAATCGAAAAACCCGCTCAAATTAGAAGTAAAAATAAATATCCCTAAAAAGTATTGCATCCCTAAAACCCCGCTGTTAACATTTTACCGTTTGGACTTCCGCGTCTTAGGAAAACCCCTTTCAACTTGTTAAATTTTGGTTAAATTTTTTATGAATTTGTATGGTAACTTTGACAGGGAAATTTAAAAATGAGAAAATTTTTTTTTGAAACTGCATTTTTTTATTTTTTTAAAATTTATTTGGGAGTGTGACTAAGTTTTCCCCTTTTCGAAGCTCTTTATTTTTGTGAACTTGCCCGTACTGGCCAAACAAAGCGTAATTCTTTTTGCCGTTGTGCGGATACCTTTTGGGTTCCTTTTTTTTTACTCTAAAAAGTTACTTGTTGCGGAAAAGATCTAATTATTGATCTGGGGAAAAATGCCCTGAATGGAGGAAACTTCAAAACTATGTAAACCCTATATAAAAAAATTAGCTGGAGAACCGCGGCACCCGAAAAGGGGACAACCCATAGCGGTCCGAACCATTTTTTAAATTTTTAAAAAAACGGATGTTGGGGAACCACTTTTTTCTGGTTCGCAATTTGAAGTTGGAATGACATGGGAAAACGTTATTTAACCCTCCCCCAAACATTGCTGGTTCAAGTAAATAATTAATTGTGATAAGTTTGAAAACGTGTATTTTATTTTAAAAAGAAAAGGGATGTTTTTAAAACCCGGTACACAATTGGAAATGAAAAATAATAAAAAAAATGGATTAAAAACTGTACTTAAATTTTACCTATCCGCACAAAAAGATCTAAAAAAATTTAAAAAAAAAACAAAGAAAACAATACAAATCGGTTTAGGGGTCATTGTTGTGTCTGCATTTTTGTAATTTGATTTTTATTTTGTCCTCCTTTGTAAAATTTAGTTTGCTAAAATGAATAGGATAGATATTAAAAAAATATAAATAAATAAAAAAACCTATGAAGATATTTTTCTTTTCGTTTTGTATTCTTTTTGGGGAAGGTTTTTTTGCCCCCATAAACCCCCACAAAAAAACCAAAAGGGAAATTTTTATTTTGTGTTTTTTAAGGGGGGAAACCCCATAAGGGAAATTTTCTTTAACGCAGACCTCATTACATTTTTGAGTACCTTAAAAAATTAAATTTTTTGTTAAGTGTTTTAAAAGTGTTGTTATTTAAAGGGGACGCATTTTAAAATTAATTATCTTTAAAACTTTTTTTTAAATTTTCCTTTTATGTTTAAAAAAAAACGAAACTAGGGCCCCATCAAATTACTTCCTACTTTTACAAACTGTAAAACTTTTTTGCGAGACCTCCCACAGTCATGTGAATTTCCGCTGAAAAAAAGGGATTAAACCCCAAAAAAAGCAACAATTGAAAAAATGGTTTGGGGTTTAAGAGATAAAAAAAAAATGTTGTCTATATAGTTTTTATCATTTTAAATTTTCAAATTGTCTACCTGTCAGGGGCAGTGGGGTAACTATTTTCCCCCCCCGGAGGCCCCCCCCAAGGCCCCCCCCGGGGGGGGGGGAAACACCCGGCCCCCCAAAAAGGCCCCCCCCCCTTTCCCCCCCCCGGCCCCCCCAAAAGGCCCCCCGGGGGCCCCCCCCCCCCGGGCCCCCCCCCCCAAAAAATTTGGGGAAGCCCCCCCCCGGACCGGGTTTGGGGGGGGGGCCCCCGGGGCTAGGGGAAGCCCCCGGAAACGCCAGGGTTTTTTGGGGTTTTTAAGGGGAAAACCCAAAAAAATAAAAACCCTTCCCCCCCCCCAAAAAAATTTTCCCCCTACCCCCCGGGGCCCTTTGGTCGGCCCGCCCCGCATCCCGGGGCCCCCCCCCCCCGAACCCCGGCCGGGAACCCCCGGCCCGGGGGGGCCTTGCCCCCCCCCCCACACCCTGCCCCCCGCCCCCCAAAAAAAAATTAGGGGGGTTTCAGTTTAAAAATTAAAATTTGGAAAAAAATTGGAATTTTTTTTTTTTGGTTTTTTTTTGTTTTTTTTTTTTTTTTGGGGGGGGGGAAAGTTTTTCCCAAATTGGGGAATGGTCCAGCGGCACTTAAAAAATTTTTTAAGGATTGGCCGGGGGTGGGGGCACAAAAAAAATTTTGGGGGGCCAAAACCCTTTCTATTTTTAAAATAAAAAATTGGAAAATGGTTTTGGGGGGGGGGGAAAAATTAAACTTACATTGCCCCAAAAAGGGTTTCATTCTTTTTTAAATGTTAAAGGGGAAAAATTTTAAACAAATTTTTTTGCAAACCCCTTAAATAAATAAAATTAGGAAAGTAAGAAACAATTTTCAATTTTAAAAAAAATTTTCTCCAAAACTAATTTTTATGTAGATTTTACCCAAACCCCCAATTTTAAAGCCTGGCGGCCCCGGGGGGTTTTTTTCCCGGCCAAAGTGCCCGGCTGCCCCCTGTCTAAAAAAGGGGCGGGGGCTGGGAGCATATGTTTCCAGCACGGGCGCCACTAAATTTTGGCCCCCCCGCTTTAAAAAAATTTCCGGTCCCACCCTTCTCTCTGTCAAAGCTTAGTTGTTTTAAACCAGAGAAAAGGGGTTTAAAGTGGAACCGAAATTAATTTAGGAAAAAATGCTTTTTAAAGGGGTAATTTTTTGTGACCCCTTAATTTTGTGTTTTTTAAAATTTTTTAAAATAGGGAAATTTAACCCCTGGCAATTGGGAAAATAAATTTAAAAACCCCCTTAACGCATAAATAAAACTTTAAAAAAGGTAACCTGGTGGGGGGTGACCGAAGGCCTCTCCAAAAATTTTTTGATTGGGAAAAAACGAAATTTTTAAAATTTTTTTATAGTTTAAGGCAAAACCAATGGAAAAAGGGGGGCTAAAAACATAAAAATTTCCCCCAAAATTTTTCCCAATTTTAAACTTTTATAACAACCACCAAGAAAAGGAAATGGAAAACCCCCCACCAAATTGGTCAGGTGTTTTTAAAACCCAAAATTTAAAGGATACCCACAGGGGAAATTATGGGAAATTTTTTAGTATAGCAGGACGGGGGGGGGGGGGGGGGGGGGGGGGGGGGGGGGGGGGGGGGGGGGGGGGGGGGGGGGGGGGGGTTTTTTTTTTTTTTTTTTTTTTTTTTTTTTTTTTTTTTTTTTTTTTTTTTTTTTTTTTTTTTTTTTTTTTTTTTTTTTTTTTTTAAACAACTGCCCCGAAAAAATTTGGGGGTAAGGGGAGTATAAGGTTTGAACCCCAATTTTGAAAAGGAAAAACCCGGAAATTTAACAGGGGTAAAAAAAACCTTTTAAAATCCCCAAAAAAATCCCTTGGGGGTTTTTTTGGGGCCCTTATTCCAAGCTAGTCCGAGTCCGCCCCACTGTTTTTTTTAACAAATCATTTTAAACATGACATGATATTCAGGCACGGAATTATGCTCACCGCCTTTCCGAGTCCGCCCCGCGCAAATAAAAAGACAGGCGTCGTCAGGGCAGACAATGTGAATTCCTTGCAGTTTCGTAATTTAATGTTTAAATGACCCTGACCTACCGCTATGTAGTTAGATAGCTCGGAGATCGCGGCTCACACAGCTCTTGCTCTCTCGCTCAAGCTAGCTGGCGAGTCTGTCATAGCCATCGAGACCACGTGACTGATACGAGTCGGAGCGCGATCTCTGGAGAGAAGCATGCGTTACAAGGGACTCCCCAACGCTGTTAACAATAGTCTGCTGACTCGCAGTTACACTGATGCATGATTGCAAAGTCACTGCCGTTGTTGATCATTGTTGAATTAATTCGACTAGGCTAGTCGACTACAGCAAAATAAAGCTTTGGAACACCCCCCCAATATCGCACTGAAGATACTAACTAAATAAATGGTCAACACTGAATGGAATGATAGACTGAAAATAAGACTACTTACTACACAACCAGGTAGTTCATTGCACATTTTAAACTGAATTTTAAACTTGTTTTTATGAGTTTGAAGGAAGTGCCAATGGAATAAGGACGACTAATGCACCGAGGCACTAGACACACATCACAGATTTCCATGTAACGTTGTATGGACAGTACTGAACAAGGAAATATGTATCCCCACTTAATTTGGTTCGAGTGTGAACAAAATGAAAGGACACAGCAAGTACCTATGAAATATATGAGCAGCACGTAAACAACTGCCGAGATTGATAGAGTATTAGCTAGCACATTGAAAGGGAACGGTACATATATATCCCATATCATGGGTCGCTATTCATTCGCTCACGAAGAATCCGATGTGTAATGAAACTGAGCGTAGCTATCAAGCAAGAATACATGAACTTCCCTCAACTCACAGATTGTCAGTACTATTTATTATTAACGACCATTGGGTGTAGCGAAGTTGAATGACAGGATGGGAGACGGTTTGGACATGTAAAACAAATGCTGGAAGAGAGGAGGCTTGTGCTCAAGAGAATAATGAAAAAGGAATGGATCAAATAATGTGGAGGCCAAGAAAGATTTCTATAGGCAAGAGTAGAAAGCTGGGAAGATGTGGAAGAGATGGATAATTGTGGGAGAATAGAAAGAAGTGGAAGAATTCTCTTTGTAAACCCAAGCTGACCCAGCCAGAAGAAATTAATAGACTATTTTTTACTTTTTAAACAACATGTGAAATCTTAACTACTAACCTAAGATCATTAAAAAAAGTGGCTATATGACCCATGCATCTGTGATAATATCACGAGTGATGAAGGAGATCGGGTACCATTCTGTACCAACGGCTAACCTGAGTGGAGTAGGAGAGCCACGTTTAAAAAACAAAATCCTGTCGCCACAACTACAGCTCATGTGAAACCAGCATTTGCTAAGGAAACATTTGTGTGGCTCGTTGGTCTTGTAGTTAGCGTCTCTGCTTCCAATGCAGAAGTTCCAGGGTTCGATTCCCGCTAAAGTCAGAAGTTTTTTAACTTCTGATTTGGACTTACGTCTGTCTTAGGAATTCGTAAACGGTGACTTTGGAGCCGTCCTAGCAACGAGGCACATAATAAATTCAAAGTTATTCTGAATCGCCCTTTTGATTCTGGCGTTGATCCGCGGTGTTCACACTGTCCATACCACTGATTGCTATATTTCCTATTGAAAAAATATAAATTTTTGGTTGGTTATCGCTCACTCTTCGATTGCATCGGGTTGGCTTGGTCGCTTTGGTTTACTGTCTCCCACTGAAAACCAGTTATATGACTGAGTGGGTAGACTCTAAATACAAATTTATTTATTTATGACAAACATGGAAGTACTGTATAGACGGAATGAAAAACACCTTCCCAAGATTGATTTACCACGAAACATCACGGTTTAGACGATAGGTTTAGATGATGTGATCTGTTTGTCACCAAAAAAGGAGTGTGAACTTGGATCTATAATGCACAACAAATCACAACTGAAGAACCAAATAAGAAACGTTTAAAAAAACTTTAAACACCTCAATGCTGAACGGAACAAATGCTAACTTGTCATTGATCGGAACTAACAAGTTAATCTCTTCTGTTAACTGAAAACACACGATGCCACGAATAATGTGAAATTGTGTACATGAAAAGAAGACTAAAAGATAATCGTTGAACTACGTTCTGTGACCTACACTGACACCGCCTGTAGTAGCAGCGTTACGGTCACAAGTTTTGTATTCACTAAGCACTAGCAACTGGCATAGGTAGAACCACTTGGATCTATAATGCACAACAATCGAAGAGTTATTAACTTGCCGTCTCGGTGGTCGCCGCAATCTCCTGGCACCGGGAAGACCCGGGTTCAATCCCCGACTGAGCTCAAATGTATAAACTGAGGATGCACATGATAATCTACATTATCGTTCGATAACCGATATCTAGTATCATTCCGACAATCGATTATGAAAATATTATTGAAATGCATGTTTCATTAAAATAAATTACCAAACAAATCGTATTGTGCTTCCCACACTTAAGCGCTCCCAAGATTTTGCACAGTTTCTCACGGAAATAATTTGTTGTGGACTTCTTGTCAAATTTATTCAATCACGCCCGTCGGTCAGTAAAATAGCACAGTTTTTAACAACCATTCGATATTAACGATTGTTATTCCATCACTGTGCATCCATTTCAGGTATTATTATTGCCTGTACAAAAATTGAACTATTGATTAGGCATCACACGTCTCATCAAATATTTAATTTTAACGAAGTCTTTACAAACCATTCACAAGTAATATTCATTTTAGGAGGGAGTTCCAGTGTTGGTGCTATTCTCTCCCCCCCCCCCCCCCTCTAAAAACACATCACAAGTTCCTACGAAAAATTGTCTTTTAATCGTAACTGTCCAAATGTATATATTTTTTAATTAATTATTCCTTTTGACACAGAGTCCAGTTTAATAGACACTGAATCCAAAATAATTGAATGCAGATTTGTTATTCGATAGCAATAGACTATTGACAGTCACCTTTCTTCCTACGTAAAAAAAATCCCAAGTTGACCAAAATAAGGTAAAGTTCGGTGATTTCACCAATTTTAATTCAAATTCAATGAATTAATTTAGGAATACGCATACTAGATACCATAGTTTTATTATTTTTTAACGTTGGTGTGAAATTTCATAACTGTGTTAGAAACCGTTTACCCGGAAAAAACAGAAAGCTGAGTGCCTAAACTCGTCTCCGCGTCAGCCTCAGCGACTACTAAGTCTTCACGAGACAAACATGTTCTCAACACGCTCATAAGCACTCAAATTAAGATGTAAAATGCTCTGGAGAAAAATTGAAACTACGTACGAGAATTCTAAAAAGCACACGACACAGATATTTTTATGCAGACCAACATACAAGAAACAGAATTGCTTTATGTAATAAACCCTACTATTCACCATTGTTCAGCGTAAAGTCAACGCGACGAGAGCAACCTCTTCTTGTACCCGTTGTGTCGACTTTATGCGTAACCATGGTATATAGTAGGGTTTATTATAGACCAATTCTGTTTGTTGTATGTTGTTCTGCATAAAAATATCTGTGTTGTGTGGTTTTCAGAATTCTGGTACGTAGTTTCAATTCTTCTCCAGGGCGTTGTACATTTAAATTTGAGTGCTTACAAGCATGCCATGTACATGCCTGCCTCGTGGAGACAACATCAAATTGTTTAGAGGTACACATATTTGGATCAATAATTAAATTGTTATATTTCTAGCCTTTCCCATGTTAAAAATTTGTTATAATCAATACAAATTTAAGGCTTTTGCGGCCCGGTAAATAATAAACACAATTAATTGGTCAGGACATTTTGCCATGGCGAATCTGCTTTTATTGCTTTTGACGTTTCAGCCCAACTGTGTGGGCCAAGCAAGCGGTAGTCCCGGGTTCAATCCCCGGCCAAGTTGGATTTTGTAATTTTCAAATTGTGTTCCATTTAATTTAAACAAACTGTTAAAATCTAATTGAGCAGTTCAGTCCTAATTAGCTGTCCAAATATTCATAAATGCACGTTGACACATAAATGACTTGGTTAGTCGCGAAAAACTCCCGTATTTGGAATTGTTAATACTATTTAATATATGTAATATTCAGAAATGAAAAAAATCTATCTCGACCAGGGTTCGATCCTGGGTCTCCCACATTCCAGACCAGACTAGGTACCAAGATGGTAATTTTTAAAGGTGGGCTGTACTCAAGGATCCGAGAATTTTCTTAAGAATGGCAATGTCAAAACGAGAATGCCGAAAACCCCATCCAAAACGGATAAGAACTCGCGAAACGACATCGCGTTGAGTTCTGGGGTGCCGTCCGTGACGTCACCGCTCCTCACCGCTCCCACCTCACCCAGCGGTCGCAGCCCGCGGACCTCATGCTGTCTGACCGGACTGTGCTACGGGGAACAACAACATATTTCCTTATATATGTTTGGGCGTTATAGGGGTAGCAGTGCGAAGTGACCATCCTTCTAATTCAATGTAAAACGTGTGTACATACTGTAGTTATATTGAAGCGTTTTTTTTTTTTAAATTATTATTCTTATTGACTAAATGCCAGGCGGCAGTGTTGTGATTTTGTGCTAAAACGTATTATTGTGTATTGTATTGCTAGATAACCCCATGATTATTGACATAAACACGCGTCAATGGGCACCGTGTTTGGCCACTAGCGCGCTAGTGAGATCGAGTGAAGCGCTCACTGTGGCAAAGCCGCGCAATTGTCGAATGTAGCCTGAGATTCGCGGGCGCTCTGTCAGTGGGAAACTCATCTATCGTCGGCTCGCACGAATTTATTATTCAATGCGAATTTTTTAAAAAGTTAATGCACTGAATGATTCCTATAATCGTCGAGTAAAGGGCCAGGCTAACTATTCATAAATAATATATAATATCCACACACCATCTCACTTCGAAATAAGGTGATAGCAGAAAAAGGTCTCTCACCCTAAAAATATTCAACAGAAACGATAATTTTTACTTTTGAATAAGAAAATAATAGTTGCCCTGGTACGTTGTTTAATCTAGGCCTACTCGAAATATAGAGAATCTAACGTGTTGAAAAATAGTTTATTCCTTGCAAAGGTATAGATAATAATAAAACATCAATCAAAAATATAATTTTGTTCAAACTAGCATTTCCAGAAATAATAATAAACAAAAACTATCAGCTAAGAAAATCAGCATGCGAGTAAGGATAAGGTGGTAGGGGGACTATTATTTTTGCACGTGGCCCTTGATTTGAAGAATCTCCTCTGGAAATGGGCACTGGTGTTTTCTCGGAATAATTATTAAATGTGTCAGATATTACCAAATTACCATTATTGTTATGATTCACGCATTGCAGCATATAATTTGTATAGCTCAATGGTCCCTGTTTGTATTCCTGCTTCCAATACAGAAGGTCGTCGGATCAAAATATTGCGATTCAGTCTAGATTTTCTAATCATCTAAAATATAATTAATGTTCAACAATATAAAAAATTAAATAATATGCAAAGAAAAGGGCACTTAAGAATCGCCCTTGCAAGGAAAATTTAAAAATATATTCAAACCTTAAAATTAAAAATTTTAAGGGAGTTTTAAAATAAAAAGGAATAAAATTTTAAAGATTCATGCGACTCCCACAAAAAAATATAAAAACATTTTTTTTCCCGGGGGGAAAGGGGGTTTCAGAAATGAAATTTCCGCAATCATTTCAATATTTTTAATTTTTTTTTATAGGAAAAAAAAAGAAAAACCCAAAAAAAAATAATAAAAATGAAACATTTGAAAATGAATGCGAAAAACCCCTGCCAAATTCAAACTGGTAAAAATTAAAAAACCCGGGTTCCCTCTTTCCATTACAAACTATATTTTTTCATGCGAGTAGGGGTTTTGAAAAATGAAAGATGGGGGCCGGGAAATATGCCCCAAGGGGTTTATTTATTTAACGGGTTTTGTCGTTTTCCTTTTTTTCCAACCTCGGAATCGAAGAGATAAATTTTTCCGAAAAAAATTTCTTCCTGTAAAACGCATGAGCCACCATTTTAGCTACAAACGTTTAAATCATAATTGTTTAATAAAATACTGATAAACCCGCGAAAATACCCCCTTTAAAAATCGTTTTTTTTAAAGACATTTGGCATACAATACAATAAGAAAAAATCCCCAACATTGATATTTACGAAACTAATTTTTTGGGGGTGAAAAATTTTTTTAAAAATTTCCCCTTTACAAAAAGATTAAATTTTTAAAAAATGGCAAACAATAATAAAATTAAAAAACCCGTAATTTATTTTCTATTTGTTCAAATATAAAATTCCAATGCTCAAAAATTTAAAAAAACACATCCCCTTTCTTTAAAGTTTGTTTTGTCTCCCAAACCAATTTAAAATTTTGATCATATTTTTTTCTTTTTTGGAATAAACCGCATCGGAAAAAAAAATGCCAAAAAAAAAAAAATGAAAAAGTGAAGGGCCCATACTTGTTTTAAAAAAACCCCGACCCGCAAGAGTTTTTGGGAAACCTGTTCTTTGCCGTCTTTTACACATACATTTTTCGTATTTAACAGGTCAGGGGGGGGGGGGGTCCCCCTCGTATTTACTAAACATACCCGGGCCCATACTAATTTTTTAATGTTTGAATCATAGGGGTTTGGGCTCGTAGGAGTAAACCCAAAAAGTTTATAGCTTAAAAAAAAAATCTTACACACAAACATAAAAGTTCCCTTGCATTTCTTGTTCTAAATTACATCAAGTTCATTAAATTTTTTGTGAGAAAACAATGTCATAAAGAGCCCACCCTCTAGGCCTTTTTCTAAAATTTGAAATTTTAAATGACTAAGCAAACTGCAATCACTCCCCAATCGCCCCCCGCGGGCTCGGAAAACGGGAGAAATATTCTTTTCGAGATATTTTTGTAAGGTTATGCTCTTACATAAAAAACTACTACTGTCGTTCCTTTGTCCATATAAACATTAAAAATTAGAAAAATTTTGTTGCAAACTTTAAGATAGAAAAAACCTCAATAACGTGGTACGCCGTATATGACAGTAGTGGCGGACCCCGGTGCTTTTCGAATTCCCCAAAGAGTGGCCGTGCGAGCGCTGCTTGTACGAACGCACGTGCCTATATCTATATTTTTTGTGTTTTTGGGGTGCAGTAATCACCAGGAAAATCAGTGATCGTCGTGGAAAAAAATTTTTAGTTTTCTTTTTCCCAAAATCGTGATAGATCGCCGATTCTCATAAATCTTGCTTGAAAAAAATTTAAATTTGCGTGGGGTTTACCCCCTAGTAAATTTTTCAGTTGTGGGTTTTCCAACTTTTCTGAAAGACTTTAAAATATCTTTAAAATTTATAAAAAAAAAATCAGTTTGGCTGCCGCAATTGGGCAAAAATTTCGAACCCCGTTTTAAAAAAGGATTCAAAACCGTCAAAAAAATTAAAAGGGGGGAGATTCATCTTTTCAACATGTCAAAAAAAACGCCGAGGGGATTTAGTTTTGTACTAAGAAAAAAAGTAGTGAGCGTGCGTCACAGAAAGCGAGGGTTTTGAAACAGAGTTACAAGTATTTTTTTTAGTAATTGTAGTTGGTAGATTGTATTGTAAGCCGGATAAAATTCATGGGGGCACAACTGTTTTAAGAAAATTCCATCCGGGAATGGGAAATTCCCAACGGAATAATCGGTTATAAAAATTCTTTGATAGCAATCAAAGATGCTCCTCTGTGGTAATGAAAAAGATGTGGATATTTCATATTTGTTTTTTCCCTCAGGTGCTTCTGGGACGACTATGTGTCATCTAGTTACGACGACGTACCATCTAGTGATGAGACTTGTTATCTAGTATGACGACTTTTTTATCTTGATTCAACTTTCCCTGTTTCTTTTGATCCCATGTTTTCAAAGAAAATCAAAGCGAAAGAAAGACGAATACCCAAATTTTACATCTTCCCCTTTTTTCCTTTTTCCCCCCCACCAGAAAGTTTAAAATGAAATCACAACTTTCATACACTGTATAAATGAGTTTATATTTTTTTTTTGGGGGGGAATATATTTTCAAATGTCCCCCAAAAGATTTGGGCAAGTTTTGGGGGTTAAGGGGTTGGGGGCTCAACAATGACCGTTTTACAAATAAGACACCAAAATTATTTTCTCGATTTTCTGTACTGCACATAAACTTTTTACCACGCATCGCTATATGTTTTTTTGGTTTGGTGGCCCCTTTTAACCCTTATTTTGAGCGTCGACGTTTTGATAAAGGGGGGAATAAACCCAAAAAAAACACTTATAGGCAATCAGGAATCTGATTGGTGTAATTGTGGGGAGGGCGTAATAAACTTGATTGACGAAATAGTGTTTTCACTGTTTGCAGTGACAGTAAGTAATAAAGGGAAAAACGGGGCGTGCTGACGTATCACAAAAAAATATTATTTTTTTTAAAATGTCGTGTTAAATCTTGATACATGAAGACAGCAAATCACTTTTGCTTTGCATGCGCCCGATAGCCATTAGTAATTCTAAACGAATCTTTCATAATCATAAAAATCGTACTTTTCTCACCAACAATTTGTTTTCTGGGGGAATGTGGGCAAAATTTGGCAAAAAAAAAGGAAGGTTTTTTGGGGGGCACCCATCGTTTTTGTGAACGTATTCGCGCGAAAGGTACCCAGAATCAACAGGGTTCAAATTGGTTTTTTAAAGCAGCGGTTACGGCCCCGAGTATTTTTTAATAATTCTTTTCCCTTGGTGGGGTTAATTGAGTTTTTTTTTTTTTTTATTTTGGTTGTTATTTAGTTTACATTATTGGGGGGGTGATCCGGGGGGGAAAACACGGGGTTGAGCCATGCACGCATGGGGTGTAGTTGGCTGCAGGCCAGCTGACCGCGCGAGTCGGAGACGAGGGTAGGGTGACGTAGGCACCCCCACCCCTCCAACTTGAGGAGGGCTAGCTCTTAACGGCTCGTGCGTGTTTGGCTCGGGTTTTTACTAGGGTTATCGAAATGTGTCAAAAAATGTGTTAATACATAAAAAAACGCGGTTTTTTGAATTTACCCCACTTTAACTTACAGCCCACCTTTAACTTCTGAATTGTAGTGACCTTCATTTCTAGAATGCAACTACAATTCAGAACAGAAGTTAACAAGTTCTTGTGGTCTATGCTAAGGCACCTACCTGGAATGTGTGAAGACCTGGGTTTCGAACCCCCGGTCGGGATGGATTTGTTAGATTTTGTTTCTATTCTCCATTAATTGTTTTGGTTTCTATTGTAGCTTCTAAAACTTGTATTTCTCTCTCCTGTATTTAACTTTCCAACAACAAGAATGTCAAATGAGTAAAATGTTGGTTGAAAAATTAACTTTTTGATCGTTTTGACAGACAAACAACAATATGTCGTTAGAAGAAATTGAAATAATAATAAAAAATTGGTACAATATTGCGGAACCTAAGTGGGCGTTGTCCGGGTTCTCTCCGGTTCAGCGTGGTATAGGCGATAACCGTGCTAAATGTGTCGTTAAGCGATAGCCTGACACGGACCGGAAATTAATTATATTTCATATGTAAGAAACTAATGACATTAGTCTGAGTGAAGTGAACTCTACATTTCCACTGTTGCCAAACCTTCCAAACTGGCTCATTGAAAAAGCACTGTAAAAAAAACATTTGGGCCGTGCGCATCAGCAAAACATTTGGTATCCGACTTTGCCTTGTGGCTACGTGAGGCAATGGGTTGGTACTAGATTATAAATTACTAATAAAATTTCCCTTTTAATGTCGCCAACCAAATCTGTATCGCAATGCGAAGACATTTAGCAACTATGGGACAGGCGGCGTGGTATGCGAGGATGACACAGCTGCACACAACGTGGGCTGGTTCGCTTAGGTTGCCGCTCAGTCTGAGTACATTTGCGACATCAAGCGGAAACATGGGTCCCATTTAATCATAATAGTTTGAATTTAGGAAGCGTCATCTAGCAAAGTAGAATGCCATTATCTTCTTTACAAAATTATGCATCTTGTGATGTTATTGGTTTAGTTAGAATTTTTTTTGCCGAGTCAAAAGATCGGCGAGCTACATTTTTGTACCATGCTAATTCTTATGGGCGCTGAGACAAGAGAGAACCAATTCCTTACCCGCCTTCAAAATTAGGTTCCCTTAATATAGATGTAACAAAAATATTTAGTAACAGATGTTGTAGGGGAAACCCAACAGCTTTACCTTAAAGAAACCCCTTGGTTTAAAAGTTTCAAACAAAAGTTCAAAATGCTTTCAGGTGCCCATCAGGAGGGCGTTATGGGTTCTCTTCACAATTCTCCTACTAAAATGTTCTATTTTGTTGTGTCATTGTTAGTTTTCGTGTGTCCTCGCCCGCGGCCTTAAAGATTCTTCACGAGACCAGGCAATGACACTCGGGCACGCTCGTAAACACTCAAATTAAGATGTTACAACGCTCGGGCAGAGAAAAATTGTAGCGCGACATACCCAAATTCTAAAATGCACCTGACGCAGATATTTTTATGCTGAACAACATTCAACAAACAGAATTGCTTTAATGTATAAACCATATATTCACCATTTGTTAAGCGTTAAAGTCAAAGGGGCGAGAGCAACCCCTCTGATAACCCGTTGCGTCGACTCATGTGTAACCTGGTGAATAGTAGGTTTATTTACATATACCTCAATTCTGCTCGTGTTGTTTTCTGCATAAAAATATGTGAAATGTGTCATGTGTATAACTTTAGAACTCTCGTATGTCGTTTCAATTTTTCTCGAGAGCGTTGTACATCTAATTTGAGTGTCTAAATGAGGTGGCCGTGCACATGCCTGTTCGTGAAAACTGTTAATTATGTCAAGATGCTAAGACTTCTATATTTCATCTTCAATACTAACACAATTCTTCTTTGTATGCTACCTCTTGATGCATGCGTTCAATCACTAGTTTAAAATGTTCGCCATTTTGAAACTTTTTCTATGTTGGGGTTGTTACAGATGATGGAAGAAATGGCTTCTATGTGCAGCACAGCATCTGGCATCTACAACTATGAACTTTCGAACATCTTGACATCGCAACCTTTCGAACTTCGCTATCAATGAACTCCTATGTGCAACCTACCACGCTTCGGACCACTGGCCAAAACTACGAACAGACGACCTGAAAACAAAATTTGTGAGATCACCACGTACTAATCCTTGCCCACTTTGCAATTTCAGGCCATGGACATGGAACCTTGCCACTTCTTGTACTGCACTGTTCAAAATACTGTTGTAATTGTTTAATAATTGTACAGCTGTGCAATAAAAAACTGTTAACCATGCCAGTTGTGTGATAATTCATTTGTACATAGCACAACACCTTGAACGTACCATTGTTGCAGGTGGATACTACTAATGGGATCATGATGGGTGAAGGATTATTGGAGAATGTTGTCATGATCCTATTGCTATGTATGTCTGCACTTGTCATTTAAGTGGTCCCTTCAATGGACTCGTTTAATGGGAAAGTGTGGAGCTCAACACCTTTTTGGGTGTTGAGTTCACACTTTTCATTTAGAACTGGTCCATTGAAGGAAACATTTAACAATGACTGACAAAGTGCAGACCATACAATAGCAAAGGATCATGACCAAACCAGTCTCTTCCCAAAATCCTTAACCTTCATGGACCCAATTAGTGGATTTAGCTACTTTTTCAGGCCATTTACTAGGTTAAGCTGCTTAACTTAGGCAGTTGGACAGTTTATGGACATATGCCATTTTTTCAAGGCCAACTTATCGGTTTACCACTTTATGGACTGCTGTTTTTTCCAAGGCTAAAGATTTTATTTAAGTATAATAAATAAAATAATAATGATATATAATTAATAATAGTATATTAAACAATTAATGGCAATTGGAAAATATATAATAAATAAAACAATGGCATTGGAAAATATTAATTTATTAACAATATTAAATAAAAACATCAAATATTACAAATTACATGAAACCAAGCAAAAATGCACAAAAAACACAAAAAATGGGTCAAAAAAAGCGCTTTTTAGACTACCTAAGTCTTTTTTGCACTTCAGAGCTACAATCCCCCACAACTACTTTGTCACTTAAATGGAGTGTTCTCCCCAAAGCAGAGACGAATTGAAGGCAAAATTTGATGATTAGTGCCCACCATTATATCAGTTGCTAGTTCCAAAAATAGGACTGGTTCCAAACACGTTTGAACTAGACCGTATTGTTCAGAACTAGCACTTCAATGGGTAGTGGTTCACACAAATTCCACCATCAGTTCCCGTCCGTGTACGGAGATCAACACTCTGTTTAAGTGTAGCAAAAGCAGCAAAAGAGTGAAAATAGCCAACACCCAATATGCAGGGACGGAAGCTAAGCAAGACGTGTGAGAACAAATACACTAGTCTTCTCCTGGGGTAAGGGCATCATTGCTCATAGTTTTATTAAGTATTGGAAACCTTAAAGTACTTCTGTGCTTGTAAAATAACATATACTTCCTTCAATTCTTTGGAAACTTCATTTATTTTTTAGTTCACGTCTACCCCATTCAGATATAACAGGTGAATTTACAAATTAAACTAGGGATTGCATACAAATAAAACATTAATTTGTAGTATTCTCCCCACTCCCCACTCGTCTCTGAAACTGGTTTTCAGTGGGGGGGACATTAATATCAATTTGCTTTTACCCCAAATGCATTTTATAATAGGAATGATCGATAACAAAGTAACTGAGAAATGTGTTCAACAGCTAAGAAAGACTTGCCCCCAAGATTTAAATTTAAATTAAAAATTCACAATGGTTTTCACAAAGGTTATGAAGCTAACTTTAAGAACCCAACCCAAGAGATATTATTCATTTTTAGAAGTCTATCATATTCAGTTAAAACTGATTTACAAAGTGATCTGCCCTGCCCCCACCCCCCTCCAGGGTCATGCAAGCAAAGAAGAGTTAAGGTGTTGCCAATGAGCTCACTATTGCTCTGTTTTTAAAGCAACAGACCCCTGCCACCATTATGTTCTGTGGTTTTGATGAGAACTTATAAGACTGCATGAAAAAGATGGTAATGTTATGGTAAGAAGTTTTTAATAGCACATTTAATTAATTAAAGATTTAATCAAAATACAAACTCTGATTGTTATATTTGAAACACTTTTTCTTGCATTATATAATTCAACCAACCCACGTTACGTTGCAATCAGTTTTTAGATATGTTGCAGCTGTTTTCAAGATAATCACTAAAAAGCTGTAACTGCAGGTCTACCACCTTAAGAAGCCTGGTTCTTCTGAGTCGCAATGTAAAAGTTCTCACAACTGTCGACCACAACGATAGGTCTGTTCCTTTTCTAGTACGTTAAAGTTAGAAAGCAAACAAAGTTTACATAATTTGGTTGATGGCTACACAATATGGCTTTGCGGATTAAATAATTTATTGAATTGTTGATAGGAACACAGTACATAAATTTTTTAAAGCAGTGTTGTCTATAAGCAAGTATAAATTTGTCAACATTTGATGATTATACCATTTATCGATTTGCTGTTTTGTTAGCAATGTAAAAACTATTATACCCACTTTCAGTGACTAAAACTAAAGTTATGTAGGGTAAAGTCCAAGTATAGCTCAAAATCAACTTCTAGGTTTTTAGAAACTTGACAGAAACGACTTTTGCTTGTTAAAAACCAAAATGTAGAGTGTGGAATTAGTAAGGAACGTTTAAGATACCAAACATCAAATTTACTGTGATAAGTTTAGACTTTTGCCAAAAAGGAGAGTTAAAAAGGGGCTCAACGCTATTCACTGAGTCTACTTTATTTCAATTAGGCCTAAAAATAAAAAGTCATGCTTCTGTATTATTAGGGTAATGCATAGATCAGACCATTCGTCTTCTCAAATGCCCACATATGGACAAAATAGCCATTATGGGCCGGCTTGGGGGTCTCTAGCGGTAAAGAATGTTTCACTTCTCACATCAAATCAAAAAAAGGGAATTACGGGGTATGTTTGATGTGAACTAGGTTCCATGCGAATTCATTATCGGAACCTCCAAAATATTTCAGAGTTTATTAACGGTTTATTTATTCAGTTACAAAAACTGCACAAACACGCTTTGAAAAAATGCGAACTTCTTTCAAATTAAAGTTTTAATTTTGAGGATTGTTTGTTTTTGGCAAAACCCTTCAACAGAGATGTAGTGTATAAACTATTATAACAAACAGTGTTTAGTCCAAGGTCAGTAAATAAATTAAACAAATGTGTACATAGAGCCAACCCTCAGATGCATGTAATGGTTCTCCGAGTGACGTAATACGTGGATGATCTTGGTTTCAATGTCTTATTGTGCTCCAAAGTCACCTTTTACAGTTTAAAAACTGCTGGAACCAGAAATTGAACCCGGGGACCTCCTGCATTGAGAACGGGGGAGCAGCCCAAAGGACCAACAAGGCATTGAGCACAAGAGCAAGCATGAACCTAGTGTACATACGTACTTTCTAAATTGACCTTTTTACTAATTAAAAGTGACAATAATGATTACAATATTATGTCAGAAATGTTTCAAATTAAAAATCTTTGTTTTTTGTTTGATATCTCTACTTATTGTATTTGGATGTCATTGATAATTCTTCAGTTGATTAAGAAGTTACAAATGGCAGTTTAAACGCCAACATAACATTATTGTAACGCAACAACTGTGTACCGGTATAGTAACTTAGGATACCAGAGAATCGGTTTTGCCCAAAAACGATATCAGTTTCAACTTTCAAGCAGTTTACTGAGGAACAACAAGGGACTAGCATAAATTAGGGCCTTCAATCTATACCAAAGGATATTAGAAAAGGCCATTTCTCGGCTACCATTAAATTGAGTTTATTGTTGTAGCCAAATTTTGGAACAGACCTATTGTTGATGCAAGTATGCAGTGTTACATGGATACATAATCAATATAGCTTCCTTAGAGAACAACACAAAAACCAAGGCCATTTGCAATGTCACTGTGTCAGTAAATCTAGGAATTATTGTAACCAGAAAATGTTTGAAAGCAAAACTGTGATTGCAATTGGCCATGGTTAGGATAACTTGCCATCACCCTCGGAAATTATGTGATTGATTTAAAACTAGTATTGACATAAACAGCAATCTTGTAGCGTTTACTGTAACTAAACGTTTTACTTGTTACATACTAACTTTTAGAAATATAAGTCCTAGGTTATACAAAAAGCTTCTGTAGGAACTTCAACAGTACTTGTATAAAAAGAGTTTGAATTAACGAGGGTTTACTGTACAGTGTATACCTTCGTGAGGATTTGACATCAGCACGGCAAGAATACGTATAGTAGCCTCTTTCGATTTGCATGCCTATTTTTATTTGTGACTCAAAATTGTTAAAAGTTTTCTAATACTGACTTTAATCGATGGCATCGTCAACGACTTACATGTAAATTATAAAGTAATCAATATTTTGACAACAAGGTAATCCCAATTCAAAAGTCATGAAAGATCCACAGAGAGACTGACACCTAGTCCAAATATGGACCTGTGTGTACTAAAAACAGATGAAAATGAATTTTAAAACTCAACTTGCAATTTTATCAACATAAAGTAGGCTACATATTTTCAATGAATAATGTAGGGCCCTACCTATGTATGTACCTGAATACAAATAAATCTGAATCTGAGTTCTACGAGGTAGTATAAAAGTATTACGTATACTATGCATTTCTAGCGCGACGGCAAGTGACGTCCATAGTTTGGGTCAACCACATTGTTGTAATTTAATTAAACAACCCCACCTCAGAAAAGATGATAAATTAACTTGTCAGCACTTAGCAGTTGTGCTTAAAAAGTTAATTAAAGGTTAATTTAATTAATGCCCATATTGTTGCAGTTTACTTTAGAAATAAGAAATAAACCATACATTAAAAAATCTTAACGATGCACATGTCTTTGAGATATTTGAGCATACAAATGTTTATATGCACACTTAATGCGATTGGTATAAAAAAGTCTTGTTTAAACTTAAGGTTAGATAATCACACCGCAAAATCTAGTTGTTGGTAATAGGTAAAGAGGTATTTTATTGGGTGTTGAATACCGTATTTGCTCGATTGCAAGCGACACGAATGCAAGGCCAACCCCCTGATTAAAACTCATCTGACAAAAAAAGTTTGTAGCGTTAAATACTCATAAGTTATTTGCTTATCGATTCCAAGCCGGGGTGCATTTTGAACTACAAAAAAATATTGTGTCGAGACGCGAAGTGCGGGCAAATAGTGAGAGATTCCCCAGACGGCACATGTGGGAAAATAATTTACTTGCTGACCACTTTTTTTTAAATGCCCCGGGCATCTCGGGCATGGTAATTTTTTTTTAGGTCCTGGTGAGGTGTAGCAAGTACTGCATAACCAATACGCTATCGGTACAAGGAGATTAATAAGAGCGCTGAGATTAATCAGTCCCCTACGACTGCCACCCCAAAAAAACCCCCCCCGGGGGACACTAGGGTCACTACACTTCACTCCAAAAAAAAGCAAGCCGGCAAACATTAAACTTGCCCCCTTTAAAGCTAAAGTGGTTCCAACCCCACTTTATTAGAGCTAGCAATTTCAGTAAAACTATTATCGATATTGATTTTAAACGGACCGCATTCCTAACATTTACGTTTTTTTTTATTTTCACTAGGTTATTTTATGAATAAATGCAGTAGGGAACTGTGGTGTGAGCTAGTCAACAGCGGGGAACAGCGAACATGCTGGGAACATGTGACTGCCCTTCTCAGCCCACTAGCTTAACAATATCATTATTCACTCACTGAAACAGCCGTTCAGATAACTTAGAGACTGCCAAGAAAAAAGGGAAGTGAACAGACTTTAAAAATATTATTTAAAAATTTAAATAGTTAAGAAGTACGAGCCCCGTGTAACAACATGCAGGATACCTCTTACAAGGGGGGATAGAGGGTTAGGAATAGAAAATGTTCCAAGAACGACTTACAAAAAAAATAGTACAAGCGTGGGGGGGCTGAATATGACGTGTCTAAAGGTTGAAAAAACACGTGAGCTGCGAATACGAGGGGAAAGGTTCTCGAAGAGCCTCCTTGACGTTGTACGGTTTCTTCTCATCCCTAAAATTTCAATACCCAGTCATGGTAGGGTTGCATCAAGGATAAAATAAAAAAAATTGTTATTGAAAAGGTATAAAGGACCCGAGAAATAAAAAAAAAATTCTAATTTTCGTAAAAAAAAAAAAAATCTTCAATTCAGTATAAAAACTCAAGGAAAGGCATCATTCATCATAAAAAAAGCACTGCAATCACTACCCTTCAGCTAATTTTTTTTTTTTTTTTTTAGCGGGGAACACACCCCCCCGGGGGAAGAGATAGCGGCAAAAGGCTTCACCTTGACGAACTATACCATAGATATCGTGATCGGTTCACTTTAGACAAAACAGAGCCAATGCGCCGAATTTCGTGACGGATCGCAGAAACCTAAGAAAAAGAGCCCGGTGTAATGAGTAAAAAAATTTATGTAGGCCTATGATTTTTCGAAGATTCAAAGTGCCCCAAAGTGAAGACAGGAAAGGGGGTTGAAATTGGGACTACACCAGTTGAAAGAAAAAAATGATGTAAATTGGTTCATGAGAAAAAACTTTGGTGGTCGCACACAGGTTAAAAAAAGCATAAAAAAAACGTTTTTTTCTGATCAAGGATAAATGATAATATAAACTTACATGCCGTTACACATACCACCCCAGTTAGCACGTCACTAAACAGTACGCAACCGGGGCAAAACGTCTCCCCCTGTGCTCTACTGGCGGGGCATCACAAATGAACGCATGCCCTTTTTCCCTTGGGAAACCCTTCCCGCCTTCGTTTATCTCGTAAATCGAGCGCTGGATAATGGACGGGCTATAAATAGCCCCGGGGGTTCCGCCCCAGTAAAGCCGCAAAATTTGAGTACACTACGTTCCAAAAAACAGATTTTTCAAACTTGGGGTCAATATGACTTTAAAAAACAAAAATCTGAATTTCAAAGTAACCAAAAAAAAATAACATGTGAAGTCCATATTTATGGGTTTGGGACAATGTTTTTTTTCGAATTTCCAATTTTAAACTATCAGAGTTCGAATTTTCGAGGGACTACTGTACTCTTATCTTTATGAAAAATTTATCGAGGCCTAGACTCATTAAAATATGACGTTATAGTATGACCCTATAAGTACCCGTCTTTTTAAATTAGTCTGTTTATTGGCCTACCTGAGATCTAAGTAAAATTTTGATTGATAAGAGGGGTTTATTTGCACAGCAGCCTTACCTTTCATACTCCAGGCTCCAGCGTGCGTTGTTGATGATCGCCTCGTTTCTTCTTGTGTGCGTTGTCCGCCTCTTGCCCCCAAACCCCAAGGAGATCCTCGTAGACAAACTATAAACATATAAATGACGTGTCAGACTATGTCTCATCATACTGTCAACGCAAGCTGCCACACATATTAGCACTACACTATACAGCATCGTATTTCAAAATTACAGCTCGACTTTATATGTATGGTAGGCCTAAATAAATATTTTAGAAATGGTGGGGATAGGACAAATACAGTAATGCCCACTAGTACTAGAATAGCTTTGCTATATTACGATCTAGTGGCAAGGAAAAAAGGCAAAAAATTCCACAAGTAGTTGCATCACGCTCCCCGCGAGCTACGCTTCAGTGTTTCCTTTTCACTACTTCCTAATGTGAGAGCGTAGCACAAAAGAAAGATGATAAAGAAGTTTACCTGAGTACACTTCGTCATACACCGTTACAAACTGGTTTGAGTAGCATTTATTTTACACAATAGAAACTAGAAAAACACCCGCAAAATGTGCCGGCACCATGTTAAATGTGGATGTACCGTAGATCGTCCCTATACGGGTAGCAAAGCTCGATCCAAGTATGGTATTTGTAGGGGCTGTTTAAAAGTTGGGGATGAGATGATGAAGGGGAGGGGGTAATATCCAGCCAGTATTTCTGTATTTTCTTGCAAACTTCTGCTAACTCATTAGAGAACTCAACCAAAGAAAAGATGGGCCTAGGCCTATGCTAAAGATAAATTCTCTACATTTTTGCTATACGCCTACCAGTAAAGCATGCCAGGGATTCTTTTAAATCTTCGTATTTATTTATTAAAGTGCAGTCCAATTGATTAATTACACCTAAACATCACTAGTAGTGAGCATAGGGCATGTGTGTGGCCATTACTGTGTCCTGAAATACAATTTTAAGGATAGGACATAGGGGGCTTCAATATGATGCAGGTCCGCAAGAGCGCGCCACGATAGTGCAATTATTTCCTATATGCCATTTTTATTAAAAAACATTTCCCCTCCTGTGCCAGCCCGCCTCACTCCAGTCCAGCAGAGTGCACGTGCAGTCCGCTTACGCTAGGACGACGCGACGGCCTTGTGTGGCCTCGAATTTCTACCACTCCACCACTCGAAACAAATACGAATGTAGAACCAATAATCTTATTTGCAGCATCACAGTTATAATTTCTATTATGTGGTAACCTCCTTACTTATTAATTATTTACTGAACTTATTACATCGCATAGTGAAGCCGTGTTCTGGCTATGTGAACTTGTGAAATTATAGATTTATTTTGTTGGTTGGTTCTGTATAATTAATCATTGTAATGCCAGTGTTGTACTCTTTGCCATATACCATTATACATAATACAAAAAAACTATTAATAAAATTGTTATACTATAATTATACAGACTAAATTTGTCTTCATTACTCGATTAAGTTGGTCGGGAAACACCCCGTAGGTGAAATTGATAATATTTAATACAATTCTGAAGTTAAAAAATCAATCCCGATCGGGGTTCGAACCCGAGTCTCCCACATTCCAGGTAAACGCCTTAGCCAACTAGACCACCGAGACGGCAGCTATTTAACTTCTGAATTGTAGTTGCATTATAGATCTGAGTGGATGGAACAGTACTGCAACAAATATCTGTTGCCTTTAAAGTTTTAACTGACCAAACAAACATTATTGGATGAGCGTAGAGAGCGAAGCGAAGATTCCATTTCACTACACTGGAGAAAAAAATCCGGAATGTTTATTTTTTCTTTTTTTCTGTATTTTTGGCTGTTTGTTAACACGATTCCGGCTAAACCGATACTCCAATTGCGATGAAATTTTATGGAGGCCTTCGAAATCTCTGAACTTAGAACTGCCACGTTTTTGAGCGCAATCAAAAAATTATTTCTCATGAAAATCGCAATTTTACGATTTTTTCGATTTTTAAAAAATTTCTTCGACTTATAACATCAACATGCTTAATCCGATTTTAATGAATTTTTTACAGAACCTTAATTTTATGAATTACGATATTCGTGTGAAACTTGAGCACAATCGAAAAATTATTTCTCATAAAAATCGAAATTTTACGGGTTTTTTCTTTTTTTAAACAATTCTTTGTCTTATAACACCTACATGCTTTATCCTGTTGTAATGATTTTTTCACAGAACCTTACTTTTATGAATTAATATATTCGTGTAAAATTTGAGCGCAATAAAATAATCATTTCTTAGGAATATCGCAATTTTACGATTTTTTCTTTTTTTTAAATTACGATTAATTAAAAAAATTACAAATTAAATTTTTTCTTTTATTTAATTTAAATTAATTTTTAAAAAAAATGTTTCAACTTAGTAATGATTTTTTCACAGAAACAACAGAAAATCCGCATGACACATGGCAGCTCAATGCAAAAAATTACGCTCATCCAACAACGCGGCGGGACTGAAGCGTTTCCTAGTTACCTGAATATAGAGTCAATTGACATAGCCCTTGCGATGTGTTGCCTATTGCAGCTGATATGTATGTATACAAATTTATCGTAAAGTGGATCTTTTATCAAATACATTCCAATTTAGGATAAATAATAATTAGTAAAATATGCACTTTCTTGACCAATATTGCGAAATCAACATCACCTTTCTTAATTAGTCATAGACTGCGACTTTAAATGGCATTACTGTAAATTTTGGATTTTAAGTTTTTAAAACATACATTTCAACTTTATTTCGAATTGTTTTCTATTTACATAAAACTAACATCTTACTATTGTTAGGCCTATATTCAATACCCATGTCAATCCATGTCAATATCCATGCGATCTTTCAGTTATGACTTATGACAGCAAACATGAAAGTGTTTTGTATGATTTTTAATATTATGGAACACAACAATCAACATCTTGTGGCCCCGATAGCTAAATTATTGACAAGAGCAACGGTACTTAGAGCCAGATGTTCTGTTTCGAACTCCTATCAGGACAGATTATTAGGAAAATTGCTATCCAAGTACTAACTGCATATCATACATTATTATAATATTTTAGATCAAGTTCACAATAATGATCACTTGACTAAGATATATATTTTAGATAATTAAGGTAAAGATAATATTTGGAGAGACATTGCTCAGTTCCATTCCTTATAAAAGACTATCTATGCTGACTTGCAATGACAGACTTTAAAATCATCTTTATGAGTGCATTATGTTTTTATAATTGTAAGCGTTTCCTTATCTAAACTAACAGACTGGAGCAGACATCGCTCGTGAAGCCGTTCAAGTCTCAAGTCATATCATGATTGACTTGACACAGGTACCATTGGGAATAAACAAAAACACACATATCACCAATCTCTTCAAACACATTTCGACCGCGCTTCATTGCAATCTTGCTCGATCATGTCATAAATAATATGATAGCGTACGCAAATTAGCTAAATACGCGTGGCTCAAGGCTGCATTCGAGTCAATTTTTTTTAGAGACGCCTTGCCTTGTGTTTCACTTTGCAATTCATTTTTATTTTAGTTCATCTTTGATTTAAACAAAATACCTATGATCAGCCGATGGCCCGATCACTAGAATTGAGTGACGAGAAATAAGTGATTGAAAATAGTCTACATTTGCATCAATTATCTTGTATGGTATAAATTTTCGTATTGCAATGTAACAGCTCGGAAGCTTTGAGTATTACCAAACTCAGTGTCAGGAGGTTGCAAGGTCACACTCGCTCAAGTTGCGCGCTCGGATGTTCACACGACACCGCTCTCTCGAAGGCAAAGGAGGGGTGGTAATTTACGACTCGACGGTGTCGGTGATGGAAATGCAGTTGCGCCGGTCTTGAACAGAGCCAGGAACGTCCTATTGTTGTTACGTAATAACCGTTTATTATTTTTCAAATGTAACTAGTGCGATGGATAGGTACATGCTTTATCTAGTATTTTGCGGAAACAAAATTACAATTTGGTTTATATTTAAAAAGGTACTTCATTTTTAGGCCCTATCAAAATTAAAAATAAAAAAAAAAAACGTAAAATTGCGATTTTTATAAGAAATAATTATTCTATGGCGCTCATATTTCACACGAATACATTAATTCATAAAATTAAGGTTCTGTGAAAAAATCATAACAATAGGACAAAGCATGTAGGTGTTATAAGTCAAAAAATTGTTTTAAAAAAGAAAAAAAACCCGCAAAATTTATATTTTCATGAAAAATAATTTTTCGCTTGCGCTCAAATTTCACATGAATATCTTAATTCATAAAATTAAGGTTCTGTTGAAAAAATAATTGAAATCAAATTTAAGCATGTAGGTGTTATAAGTCGAAGAAATTTTTTAAAAATAAAAAAAAATCGTAAAATTGCAATTTCATGAGAAATAATTTTTCGATTGCGTCAGAAACGTGGCAGTTCTAAGTTCAGAGATTTCGAAGGTCTCCATAAAATTTCATCGCAATCGGAGTACCGGTTTAACCGGAATCGTGTGGACAAACAGACAAAAATACAGAAAGAAAGAAAGAAAGAAAGAAAAAAAAAACATTCCGGATTTTTTTCTCCAGTGTAGTGAAATGGAATCCGCTTCGCTCGCTACGCTCATCCAATTAAAAAAAATCGTAAAATTGCGATTTTTATGAGAAATAATTTTTCAATTGCGCTAAAAAACGTGGCAGTCTTAGTTCAGAGATTTCAAAGGTCTTCAGAAAATTTCATCACAATTGGAGTATCGGTTTAGCCGGAATCGTGTTAACAGACAGACAAAAATAGGCCTGCAAAAAGAAAAAAAACATTACGGATTTTGTACTCCAATGTACCCCCTAGTGAAATAGAATCTTTGCTTCGCTCGCTACGCTCATCCAAAAATTAAAGGAGGCGGGCCTAAGCGTAAATCACTTCTAGCGTGGCCTAAGCGTAAATCACTTCTAACATGGTGGATCATAATAACAGTGAATTGTCAAGTGTCGTAGCTAACAATCTGTATTAGGTATTTCAAGTGATATTTGTGTATTTCAAGGGAACACAATGTAGGCCTAAATAAATTGTTAATAATGAGTCGCTTTTGTATTTATTTCTCATATGAAGTGGTTTCTGATTGTTTTTAATGGTGGAAAAGTGTTTTAAAAAGTTGGACCGCACCAAACCCGAAAAGGGACCCCTCCCCCCCGATTAAGACATTTTTTAACTTCATATCACATCCCGTGTTGCCCAACTCTGCTTGCAGTATAAGGTGCCCGAGTGTTGTAGCGCACAGCTGCCTGGCTGCGGTGCACTAGCCCTAGCTTGCACCAAAATTATTTAAGTTTCAGGGCGCGTCAACCGTTAGGTCATAATGCGCCACTCTAGCCTAGGGGGTATGGAAAGAAAACTACCATAAAGAATATAGGCCTAACATAGGCCGATGCACAATTGCCCGGTAACGATAACGGGAAGAAAGTTGAATCACATGTTAACTTACGACACGATGCACAATAAAGCTTCCCGGCAACGACAACGGGAACATCACCAAGTTTTAACTTTCCGTACGTTACCGGAACCAATCGGAATCAAGATGTAGGGCCTAGGCCTACACGTCCTAAAACTATTTTATCAGCTGATTGATGCTTTATACGCGAGTAATATGCTAATAAATTAATACAAATATGCAGAAAACAAAATATAATTAACACACTTAGGACCTTTTTGAATAGGTAGTGGAAAACCTGGTACTTGTGTAGTTGGTGTGACCCAACTTTTCAGTACCGTTTTTTCAACTAAAATCAACATGAAACACTCACCATTGATGAAATAAGTCAAGAACAACTCATTGTGTACTATTTTATTACATTCCAGCACCAAAAATCTAAAATAGAATTATCACGTTTTTGGTGTAACAGTAACAAAAAAAAAACTTCAAAACCTTTAACCTCGCTATTTTAACGAAAGTAATTTTCCATTAAAAGTCATTTTCTGTTTTAAATAGCGACGTTAGGCCTAAAGGTTTTGTAGGTGAGTAAAAAAAAAAAAAAAAAAAATTTTGAAAAAATTGGGTCACACCAACTACACAAGTAGGCCTACCGAAAACCTTAGGTCTAGAGCTTTGTTCGCCTGTCCAACACTTTACACTGGTGTAAGTCAGTGTAGACGAATGGCTGTTTTTTTGTGTCAGTGTAAGTCAGTGTTGTTAGTATGTGGTCGTTTTTCTGTACCTTCAGTGTAGCACTAGTGCTGCCAGTGCTACACTAGATTACACTGGCTATTTTGGTCGTGTAGGAGGAAACTACACTAAAAGTGTTGTGTTTTTTTTGTGGGCAACACTCGTGCTACACTGACATACTATTTCCTTTAAAAAGAAGTACTTCCGCCGTACACTGCTCAGTGCACGTGTAAAACAGTGTAGCACTAGTGGTGGACAGGCGAACAAAGCTTAGGTCTCGATTTACGTCACGAATTACGTCATCAATCACCCAGTTTCATCCGTGACGTCACAATGAATGAATCCCTAACAACAACCCTAAATGTGACAGCAAGTACTGATATGGTGGGGAGGAAATATAAATTTAAAATATTACATCAGAATGCACAGTCAGTTAAAAATAAGGGGGAGCAGTTGGAAATATTATGTAAAGAGGAAACCCCAGATATATTTTGTATAACTGAACATGCATTAAGCAATCCTGAAATGTCTGAATTCACACTTGAGGGTATTACCAAGTAGCCAGCTTTTGTAGGCAAACCCAAAAAGCAGGAGGGGTCATGATTTGTTCAAAAGAAGGTATCAATGTAGAGGAATTTAGAAAAGATATTAAATTAAAAATTACACAAGAAAATGATTTTAAAGTTGTGATAGGTAGAATACAGCATGATTCTTACATCACAATAATTATTACACTATATAGGCCTAGATCTCCAAATGGGAATATTGACACCTTTTTTAATAAATTACATGAACTCTTAGAGATGGACTGCTTGAAGGAAAAAGATATTGTACCATGTGGTGACCTTAATATTGATGTACTAAAAAATGATAAGAATACGAGAACTCTTAAAGAATTAGCTAATATGTTTAAATTAAACATAACAATTAATGCTCCTACTAGGATTGCAATAACTAAAACATCAATTTCTTCTTCTGCAATAGATAATATATTAACAAACATGGATAATGATATGTATCAAAGTGAGGTCATCACTTCAGCAATATCTGATCATTATGCTCAAGCAATAAATATATATCCTTTAGATCAATCTAAAAATGGAAACATAGTAACAGAATACTTCTAACAGAATACAGGGACATGAGCAAGAGAAATATAACCATATTTAATGACAGACTTTTAAATGTTTCATGGGATGCAATATACAAATCATAAAACAGTTGACCATGCATATGACACATTTGTAGATATAATAACTTTTCACTACAATAAATCATTTCCAGCAAGAAAGGCAAAGATTCAGAACACAAAAAAGAAAAGTAATAAATGGATAACAAAAAAATGTGATGGAAATGTCAAGGAAAGTGAGGAGACTTGCGTTAAAACTTAAAAGGAATACAAATGTCAATGTTCTAAATAAATACAAAAAATGCAAAAAGGAATATAAAGATCAAGGATACTATTATACCCCTTCGTTGGGGGAAAATAAGTTTCTTATAGGAACAAGGCGGTGGAAGTATTGTTACCTGACTAGTGCAAAGTGAAGGCCTACGCCATCTTTAGTTCGGAGTAGTTACTATCACGTCCGGTAAACATGAACGGTCGATATGGAAGGTCTCTTTTTCATACTATTGCTAATTTTTAGTGGCAATATTCAATTTATTAACTTCTAGAGGCACTTTTGGATGAAACAAAATTTATTTACAAAATTTAAAGATGACCACACTTCAGTTCTATTTTATTTCTACGTCGAAATATATTAAAATACAAACACAAAAATACATGCAGAAAAGATAATGTTTTTTTAATCTTCAATGACATCAAAGTGCAGTTATGCAAGTTTTTTCTCGACGCAATTATTGCACATATTGGTCCAGGAATACCCTAATAAAGTGCAACAAATCAAAGAACATTACAACATTATACACTTGTTGTATTACATAGTGTTTAATGTTGGGAATTAAATGGTATTATAAATAATATTATTATAAATGCTAAACACCTGCAGTACCTACCTTTGTAGATTGATTGTTAAATTACTGGTTTTGAAGTGCAGATACAATAGCGCGTCCTAAGTTTATTTTTAAGTGTAGTAGAAACTCACCCTTTATTATTATATTATAATTTAAATGTCTATTATTGGATTTTGTTAATCTGGTGTGTACTGTAAGGAATTACGAAATACGACTGTTTTTACGACCCTGGTAACCCGTTCATAATTGGTCTTTTAGTGGGTTTCCCGGGTGGTGATAAGAAATAATCAGTGGATTGTCTTACGAAATACTAAAATACGCTCTCATTAATAGTAAATTATTGCATAGGCATAAATCTTTAGGTAATGCTGTAATATAATATTAATGAGTTGTTGGTTTGAAGGAAATTGGTATTTTAATCACATCTCCGTGTTGTAAAGAGCGAAGCAGCCTGTGCTAACATACATAGGTCTTTACATAATAGAAGGGTTTAAATTTAAAAGTTTGTAAATATAGTAATTATTATTCACAAAACAACGTTTCATCACAGCAATACGAAAAAGTCTTTATTTTAAATAACTATTGCAAAACATTTATTGTATCCAGAATTAGTCATTATTCATTTAAAATTATTTTTCAGGCGCATTAATGATCGTGTTCACAACTACTACTTACTTTCGTTAGAGAACCCGAAGTAATAAGTTTATAAAGTGTGAGGAGCGTCGACTCAACGAGCGCCGGAATGCACATTGTTAATATTAATTAGCTACTGTGTTGACAGCACAGTGGACGAGTCCAGATATTCATTTGATCGAAAAAAATTGGTGTATCTCGTAGTCACCACTTCGTATTAATGTAAT
>JAMZAV010006502.1:0-37914 GCA_024449915.1 Sweltsa coloradensis
GGTTTTTTTTAAATCTATTGACTCCCGGTCATCTTTACCTATTTATTTTACTTTCTACTATTGACACCAATCACACGTCTTCCTTCCACATCTTGCACAATACCGCAATGGTTGAAGGTTTACCAATAGCATCTTCATCTTCCTGACGAACAAAGCCTGACCCCTGATTGACAAGGACAATGGTGCATGTTACATGTCACTTGTCAGTCCGGTCAGTCAGCCAACTGCGCCTCATCTTGACACGTGTGTGCACTTTCTCTGCAGCCTACACGTGGGAGCACTGCCTCCTAGATGCTACTCGTGGCTAGCAGTGCGCGGGGGACGCGCGCGGGCGGTGGCTTACATATTGGTTCTTGGCTTTACACGTCGCTCGCGTACACGGTGATAATCAACGCTACGAGCGGCGAGGGTTGATGGGCAATGATGATGATACAGATGGTAAAAACACAGTCTTCAATGTTGTAACTACGGGGGAAGGGGACAGACAGACAGACAGCCATCCCCAAAATTGGTCAGAGGCGGAAAAGGGGGGCAAAATTATGTGGCAAGATTTCGTAAACTGACAATAAAACTAACTAGGAAAACGCTTAAGTCCCGCCGCGTTGTTGGATGAGCGTAATTGGTGCATTGAGCTGCCATGTGTTATGCGAATTTTCTGTTGTTCTGTGGCAAAATCATTATTTAGTTGAAATTTGTTTTAAATTAAATTAAATTAAATTAAAAATTAACTTAATTTTTTTAATTTTTTTTTAATTAATCGTAATTGTTAAAAAAAATCGTAAAATTGCGATTTCATAAGAAATAATTTCTCGATTGCGCTCAAATTTAACACTAATATATTAATTCATAAAATTAAGGTTCTGCGAAAAAATGATTACGATCGGATAAAGCATGTAGGTGTTATAAGTCGAAGAATTTTTTTTAAAAAAAAGAAAAAACCTGTAAAATTTCGATTTTTATGCATAATATTTTTTCAATTGCGCTCAAATTTCACAAAAATATCTAAATTCATAAAATAAAGGTTCTGTGCAAAAATCATTAAAAATCGGATAAAAGCATGTAGGTGTTATAAGTCGAAAAGAAATTTTTTAAAAATTGAAAAAAAAAAATCGTTTAAAAATTGCGATTTTCATGAGAAAAAATTTTCCGATTGCGCTCAAAAAAACGTGGCAGTTCTAAGTTCAGAGATTTCGAAGGCCTCCATGAAATTTCATTGCATCGGATTATCGGTTTAGCCGGAATCGTGTGGACAAACAGACAAAAATACAGAAAAAAAAAAGAAAAAAAAAAAAAAACATTCCGGATTTTTTTCTCCAGTGTAGTGAAATGAATCTTCGCTTCGCTCGCTACGCTCATCCAACAATCTTCATAATTTTATAAATTATCGACGAAACCACGGTTATAACTAGTAAAATACCGCGATTTGTCATGTTTAAAATCAAACTTTTTCTGGGGCATAGCGCCCCAGACCCGCACTGGTTGGGAAACATCGGAGGAATGTTATACCAGAATACATATTCTTCCATAAACGTTTGGCAATGTTGGCGCACTTCCTCCCCCATGAAAAAGGGGCAAGTTACGCCCCCGCCACTTATTCCTGCAACGTCCCCCTCGACCGATACGACAAGTGAGAGTGACGACCACCAAGCACTTAGCCTCTCAAAGTCAGGTGAAGCAGCCGATTAGTTGTGCTGTCATCCGCGACCACAGCCGCGCCGCCAACAACAAGCAAACACCCAGACACAAATAAAACAAACACGACTTTATCAATTGAACATTAATTTAGAGTCTCTTCCACCCGCGGTTCCCACGGTCTCGTCTTTGTCGCCTATTCCTGGATCTCCTCAGACAACCGTCACTTAGCACTCTAGCAGCGCATTTACCTTTATGGCCTAATTACCCCGCGCGTTCAATGCAAGAATTAAGAGTCCGCGGAATTGGATTCTGCAAATGCTTATATAACTTGATATTAAGAGAGTATATGGTTTGGCGGTTTTATAATTAAGGCATTGCTGTTCCCCGAAGGTTCGGGCCGACCGGACGACTGTTAATGATTTTGAGAATTTTGAAACATGTATCACGAAAATGTTAAATATAGGGGCTTTGGTCCTGCATTAACACATTTTCCAAATTTTTTGCGTCTTTAATTTAAAAAAAAAAAAATACATATTTGTTTTTCACGAATTTTGGAGTATATTGTTTACACTTCCCAAAATTAATGCATGTTTCGTCGTGGATTTGGTTACGATTTTATTATCTGGCTGATAAAGACAAAAACTTTTACGAAAATCTATGACCGCAGGCTGGTCCATGGTAATGCTTTACTTAGACAACTTTAATTTTAATAATTTACTTTTATTAGTTTTTCATACACGTGTGATTGCATCTTGGCTCGAGCGACAGAGACCGCTATGGTGCTAACTGCCAAATGTGTCCCATAGGTCCCTCGTGTAACTGGTTATTTGTAATATCTCATCCTTTGTAGAACAAGGAGTACCTCTCTTTTTTTAATCAAAGCGAACCTTTGAAGCAAAGGGTGTGGCCCGTGAATTTCATTTGAATTAATAACTTTCTCCATATCCCCCACAAACGGCAACGTATTGTGAATTCGTAGTTTCGATTTTGAGACGCAGTCACTGAACAGATTTCAAAACAAAATGTGTATTTGAAAATTTTACAAAAATAAATAAATACATAACCTATAGAAATATTGGTTTTAAAACAATGTTAGGTAAAAAAAACTCGTAACTATTGTTGGTAGATAATCATAGTCAGACTCAGAATCCACTTCCGCGGACTCTTAATAATCTAATAATAGTTATGCAGTGCAATAAAACGAATTGAACCACATCGTCGTTAATGTGCAACAGGTGATTAGTGGGGGTGCTATAATATGTTCCCGGAATGACGGGTTCGGTGTCCGGGATCGGGAACGATGGACTCTTTGCTGGGGCAGTGCCGGACCTAGCCCTCATGTTTGAAAGTTCCAATCATTAGTGCCCCTCAATGTGAAAATATGCGAATTTGTAATTTTCAAATGCCTAAAACACGTTAAAAATCGAAAATGGCATAAAAGCTGTGATGGTAATAATTGACTGTGCAATCAAAATCGGAATCTCATGGCGTTGGGGATAAGGGGGGGGGGTTCGCCCAACCACCCCTCGCTGGGCAGTCATGCGGGCATCAATACCAGCGAAGAGAAAAAAATATCGCATTGTCTGTTGCACAAGGAGGGCGTAAGTTGGTAATAATATCGTTACTCATCTTATCGTCTCAAACAGGAGAATTGCATTTCTAGAGATGCTTTACAGTGTTGTCAGTTTGTCACCACTGAACAGACAGATCGCGTGTAGGGTACACAAACTCTTGTTGGGGAGGGAGGTTTACGATGCCTCTCAACGGTTGACTAACCTGACTAGCGGATTACCGCGGATTAGCAGGCTAATTATCACACCTACCGACGAGTGTAAACCGCACCAGACACCAGTTAGATAAGTTACGTAGAAGTTCGAGGTAATTACGAAAACAAATAAATGCAGATTAGTTCGGTTGGTTGGCAGACGTGCAGGGAAAGAAACCCTGGCAATGCTGCATGTTACGTGATGTGTTAGGTAAGGTTAGTTCGGTTCAACTTCAAGGGATGGGGCGGGGTTGGTCGATGCACTTTAACCCTTCACAGACGGGCGACATATTGACCGGATTAATAACACGGTGTTTCCACTCGCTGTGTTCGCGTTGGGTCAAATATTACCCGGAATTAAACCTAGGCATAGAAATAAAACAATGCATAACACTGAATATTTAACTTGTTGTCACTAATTTTGCATTTATTACGAACGTGCTACGTACAATCAATAACAATGTAAAGTTTTAGGTAAAGAACGCTCGTTGTACAAAGGAAGGACTGAAAGAAATGGCTGCCGCTGCTGAGCTTCATGTGCTGATAAGGGATCGTCCATGAAGATGTGCTGGGTAGGCCCTACACTTGAAATGAAAACATAATAGGCTCATTTAAATAAATATTCTATTGCCAATGGTTTGTTTATTTATCAGGTAGAAACTTGTAAACATTCACTGAATTCTACAATAGATTAAAGAAATATTAAAAATTGAGTTTTGTACAAGATATCCTATAGGAAAAACGTATGCTCAATCCGCTTGCACGAACCTACGACAAATAGTCCACTGCCCAGTTAAAAAATATGTTTGAACTACAACATCTGACGAATGTCCGGTCAAAACAGAACAATAATACATTTGGTGTAAATGCAACCTACTAAAAAAATTAACATGTCTGTTAGGCTTGATTATCCTGTCATCACGTGCAGCCTAAATGTAGTCGCGACGAAGTGCAGTAAGGGATGGTTATGTCGGGTTAGGTCAGGTCAGGTCTCGCGGGTGGAGGGGGGGACAAGGTCGATACACTTAATGACCCCTCCCAGAGCGTCTGGCATCAGTCTACTCTGCTAATCGCGACGATGTGTGACCATGTGCGGACGTTTAGTGTGCGCGGGTCAGTGTGTTTAGGGTTGGTAGGGTTAGAAGGTCATGCACGATACGTCTACATGCGACAGACGCGACAACATAATCAACACAGAAAGAGTCAATAGAAACCATTATCGAAGCGAGAATGTGGAATATGCAGACGGCGCAAGTACAGCATGCAACATTCATGTAAGGTCATACATGACCTGGGCTAATATGTACTGAGAATGACCTCGAAAGTCTAGACAACATAGGGGTAGTAAAATATGGATTCAGTTCTACCCCTCTCTCGGGATATCCGAACCCCCTACCCGAACCCAAATGACATAATTAAATTTGACGGTTACTAGAAACACCGTTTTTTTTAAAAATCAAATTTATGTTTGTAGTCAGTGATTTTAAATTTTGCATTTTGCTGCAAATGCGGTCGTCTTGAAGGCGATGCCTCCTGCTGTATCCTGAAGCCACTTGCTAGCGGACTCTTTGTGGTATGTGCGTCTTGAATTGTATGACCTAGTTAACTGAGTTACGTCTTCGAATTAGTCGGGATAGCTTTCAATGAGGGCGGTCTGGATCTAATTGAGGTAGCAAAAACGGAAATGCCACTTTTTGTTGATATTTTCACTCCAGATGTTGCAAATCCTCATGTAATAGAACTTGGTAGACGAAGAACTGAGACACGTTTTAAGACAGAGACAAAACTATTTCTTCACTTCTGTAGCTGAATGTGTTAGAAACGACAAATAAAATTGTATTCAGCAGAGAGTATAAAACAAATATAGGCTTAATCGTCACCCCTCAGTGGGTGCTTGTCTTGGATATCGCCTGAGCTAAGGAAGCGGTGTCTCAACTTTAGAGAACAATTCTTCATTGAACATGCTAAAGTGGATTTCAAGGAAAGAATTATCATTGGGTGATTTCTTCCCCTCTTTACCACCACCACCTTAGTCACTCGCACACAGGAGTCGCTGACCTTGAAGCAACTAGAGTGCACGTGCTCAGGTGTTGATAATTACAGCTAAACGGTTAGTAAGAATTACCAATATTATTAGTTATTGGGGTTTTAGGGCACAAATGTGACTATTATTGTTATCCACACTTATTTGGTTGATTGCAAAACATAAGTCCAGGAAGTAAAAGGTTGAAAATCCAAAACATGGATTTTAATTCGTCAAATTCACGTAAGTAAAATTAACAAAATTCACAAAATAAACCTGAACGGTCACATCGAATGAAAAATTGATTTAAAAATCTATAGGCAGGTCGAATAAATTCCCGAAGTTCACGAAATGTTTGTTAATAACGGAGAGTTCACATTTTATTTTGTTCGAAACCCCCCCCTAAATACTTAAAAAAATCGCCCCCCAAATCTCATAATATAATGGTTCTTGTCAACGTGCAAGGAACATCACCCCAATTTAAAAATGACGTAAAAAAACCAGAAAACATAAATTTTCAAAGCTAAAAGGGTTTTTTTATAGGCAATTTTTTCCAAATTAAACCCATTGAAATCTCGAAGCGAAAATATGACTTATAAAAGTGACTGGAAAATAAAGCCCAGGGGCGCCGGTCTTTGACGGGGATAAGGTTTTCGCGAATCTCAAGGTTAGCTAGCGCAGTAATTGCAAACAGGGCGAGAACAAAAACCACTCTCTACTTGAAAAAACAATAGCTCGTAAATGAAATTTTTTAAAAAAATAAAAGATGTTAGAAGTGAAGGTTTTGTTGCTGCCGGGTGAGAGCAGGGGGAAACTTCACAGTTGATGCTATGTTTAGATCAATACCTGACCATCAAAAGGGCCCCTCTACTTTGACGAAGCGATTGGTTCAGGTCTGCCGGGACTTTAAAGTAGGGAAAAAAACTTTTTTTTAAAGCGAGGATATTAATTGTAGAAAAATTTTTACCGAACAATTGTCACAGAAAGTGTTTGTTTCTAGAAAAATTTTTACAAAAATAAATTACTTTTGTAAAATTGGAACTTGAATTCCCACACGGCCACCTTGTGTGGCTCGTTGGTTTTGTGGTCGGGTCCTGCTTCCCAACAAAAGGTCCGGGTTCGATTCCCGCTAAGCAGAAGTTTTTAAACTTTGATTTCAGAAGTTTTTGGGTTGGGATTTAGGTGATTTTGGAGCCGTCTAGAACGGGGCCATAGAAATTTTCTAATAGTTCTGAATCACCCTTAAAGTGTTAATTCGGGGTTGATCCGGGGTTTTCGACGCCGTCCCATGATTGATGTTTCCTTTTAAAAAAAATATCGATTTTGGTGGTTATCGTCACTTGTCGATTGCTTCGGGGACTAGGGGGTTGGGTTTGGCCCCTTTGGTTTTATGTCCCCCACTGAAAATCAGTTATATGGCTGAGTGGGGAGTCTGTAAATACGATTTTTTAAAGCTTACGGTCGCGGTATCAATATGACCTCGCCGCCCCGCACGTCCCCCTTTTTTCCCACCGACTACGCATACGTCGACCACCTGCATCAAAAACTCAAAATTTGGGTGCAGGACTCGTCCGTTTCAGCCGGGGGTTTGTGGTTTTCATCCGATCAAAAGTAAAACTACTTGAAAACCTAAGAGCGTATTACTGTTGGTGCGTAAAACCCCTCCTCGTTTTAAGCTTGATGGAAGTCCAGCAGCTCGGACCAGCCCGGTGCCCAACATGGCGTCCACGCGCTCGTCCAGCCCTTGCCCCACCCCGGGAACAAGGGGGAGATGACTTTTAATAGTGTGTGTTGATGTGTAGAAAAAGGATTTTCATTTATCTATTTTAAGGAACTCAAAGTAAGTGTCTAACCCTGGTTTAATGTAAATAAAAAAAAAAAAAATACAGACAGACAGGAAATCGAGGATACCAGAACATGACGGGAAATTTGTCATTACAAATAGCTTTCGCTCGGCCCAAAATGCACCAAGTATTTGAAACTTTTCAAAGTTGCAATAAAGCATAAAGGGTAACACTGCGGTCATAGATTTTCAAAATTGGTTCCCCAAAAACCCCAAAAAAAATCACGAGTATATAGTCAATTTGTGTTTTTAACAAATCAAAATTCGGAAAAAATAATTTTTTTTATAAATTATTTTAAAAAAAAATTTGGAAATGTGTTACTGCAAAACCCTATATTTCCAACAACAACTGAGGTGTCAGTCGGCTGAGCGAACAGCAATTTGCCTAAAAGCTATGTCCTATACTCTCTTAATGGATTATGAACGGATCACAAATAATATGAATGGATCATGAATAAAAGAAGATTGAAAATGATTGGGTGAATCGTTGATTGTTCATTATTGCATTGATGGCATACATAAATAATATATAAATAATAAAAGCCTGAAAAATTAATTTATAGTGTATGCATGGATCATGAATTTGATTGTAGTGATGGATACAATTTATATGTCGTATTTGCAATGTTGATAATGAATTGATGATGTTGATGATTGGTGATTGATGAGGATGAACGACAATAATGCATCCAGTTATTTATGCGGAAGTCAAACCCACTTCCTCGGTGTCATAAGCTTAGAAGTGCCCCCCCCCAACATAATGACCACCACAACGTCGTCATGGTTGGCTATCCTATTGGATGTATGTATGAATGAATGGTTGTATGGTGGCATGGTTTAATGTAGTACGTAAGTGAGGAAATAGTAATGAATTGCATCAACAGAGTCATAAAGAGCAACAATCATCATAGAAGAGGAAATATGTGGGTGTTTTATACATTGTAGTTGACACATTTCGAAAATATTATTCTATACATGACGGAACGAGTGGGACGAGAGAGAACAATGTAATTACTGAATGTGACTGGGTAAGGTGAAGGCGTGATAGCCTGCACGTGACCTAGAGGTCAGCCACACTGTTGACGCGTCGTTACAATCTACAACCGAGACAGATTCATTCATGTGCCTCGTTCATTGATGACGGGAGGGGAAGGGGGGACCGGATGCTGCGGGGTGGGGTGGTTGATGGACCGCGCGATAGTCTGGCTGGAGGCGGAAGACAGACGAGACGGCCGCAAGATATTAGCCTAGTCCAGTGTGGGAACTAGGGGCACGGACAAGAACAATAGACAAACAAAGAATATGATCTTTGAAAACCAGGGTTCAAACAAATCAAAATACCTAGGAAAACGCTGAAGTCGTTGATAGACGAGCGATCAAGGACGCTGCATAGGACTTGATTGATGTTAGGGATCTACCATAAGTCAAACGTATCTAGAGCATAAAATTCAATGGAAAACACAGTCCAGACGAATATAGCCTGCTTCGAGTTGTTTTTAAAATTTAAACTGAACAAATAATATTCCAAATTACTAAATAAACCTAGAATTTATTCTTTGGTGGAAACAATCGTAAATAATATTTTAAAATATGATTCAAAGCTTACTAGGAAAACGCTTAAGTCCCGCCGCGTTGTTGATGAGCGTAATTGGTGCATTGAGTTGTTAAGTGTTATGCGGATTTTCTGTTGTACTGTGAAAAAATCATACTTAGTTTATTTTTTAAAATAAATTTAAATTAAATAAAAATAAACTTTATTTTTTTAATTAGTATTCGTAATTAAAAAAGAAAAAAATCGTAAAATTTCGATTTTCATAACAAATAATTTTTCGATTGCGCTCAGATTTCACACGAATATATAAATTCATGAAATTAAGGTTCTGTGAAAAATCATTACGATCGGATAAAGCATGTCTGTGCTATAAGCCAAAGAAATTTGAAAATCAAAAAAATTCAAAAATTGCGATTTTTAAGAAATTTATCTTTCGATAACGCTCAAAATTCACACGAATATATCAATTCATAAAATAAAGGTTGTGTGAAAAAATTATTACAATCGGACAAAGCATGCAGGTGTTATAAATCGAAGAATTTTGTTAAAAATCGAAAAAAATTCGTAAAATTGCGATTTTCATGAGAAATAATTTTTCGATCGATTTTTCCCCCCGTGCAGTTCTTCGTTCAGAGATTTCATAGACCTCCATAAAATTTCATCGCAATTGGAGTATTGGTTTAGCCGGAATCGTGTTCACAGACACACAAAAATACAAAAAAAAAAAAAAAAAAAAAAAAAACATTCCGGATTTTTTTCTCCAGTGTAGTGAAATGGAATCTTCGCTTCGCTCGCTACGCTCGCTACGCTCATCCAACAATGCATACGTATGAAAAATACAGGTTCCCAAAACATTTAATATGTTTATACAAATTAAAAAAATGCAATACAAAAAGTTACATTGCGCTACCTACTGCTGATTCGGATCAACTTGGAATCCCCAGACGGGGCACATTTGTACAATTCCTGTACACAAATCATGGCGTAGAACAATCAATGTAGGACACCAGCCTAGCCTACTACAACAAGAACAGAGGGTGCGAATTGACGGGGGGATGGGGGGATCCCCCCCTCTGGTAAGTTCATTCCTGTCTCTGTTTTACTGAAAGGTATCCCCGCCGGAGATGGCTAAATCCCCACCTCTGGATATCCATTTCATATCAAATAACTTTTTATCGTAATGTTAATAAATAATGCGTTAATTTACACATATTCTTTTTAAAAAAATACCTCAGATCGCTTCTAACGCCATCTCGAGGGCAATACAACCCCAAAATTTTTCCTCGGATCGCTTCTAAGGCTATCTCTAAGGCACCCTAAAAAAAAAGCCTCCGGCGGCTGGGGATTGGCCCCAGACCCCTTACAGCCCACACCACACAGATACTATACTTGGCCTTCCCCCCCTCTGCCAAGCCGTCAATTCGCACCCTGGGTCACACCCATAATCTCGTAACGAAAGAAGTTTGATTCGCGATTACAGTGCCACGTAAAGAGCTTTAATTGATCAAAAACCTTGTAAGGTCTGGTAAACCATGATTCCTGTTGTGTTGGGACTCGCATAGCTGCCGAGTAATGCATAATGATAAATATAGCATGCCGATAATCATCGTTGACAGAAGGATGAAAGGTGTAATTAGGTAATTAAATATGAATACCAGAACGATAAAAAAATATTTATTTTGAGGTTCTCAAGTTCACTTTCATTGGCCAGTGAATGCAACAAACTTGAACGAGTACGTTTTTGTGATGCATAATGCAGCTGCAACCTGCATGCAGGGGTTCCGGTGTCTAGCCCAGCAAGTGCAAGTGCACATCTTGCGCTGTGACCTTGAACAGTACGTAGCCATCTGGTGGACTTATGTCTCGTAATGATGGTTCATTGCAACCAAGTGTGTATATCAATATATAGAGATGTGCTTTATTAACATTCGTGCAAAATTTGGTAAAAATACGTGCACCTGAGGGCGCGCAATTTATTTGATGGGGTTATGGTTTGTAATAAAAATATGCCACGTTATAGGTGTTTTTTCAAGCGCATCATCATCAGAGCGCATTTTCAATATATGAATACAAGTTTATTGAATAAGTGTCGTAAAAGTTTGCCGCGACTGGGAATCGTACCCAGAATCTTCGGCAATTTAAAAATATTTTTGATACACATTAGAAAACATTCTTGGGTGTAGACCACGTACATAAAAACTTGAGGATAATTAAAATAAAGTATATATATTTTGATGTTTCGTGGAGATTGCACACCACTTTTTCAAAAAAACGTAGGGGAAACCCGGTACCGGCACGCAGCCTACTCCTTTCGAAACGTACCAAGGGGACCAACGACTTTACGTCCCATCCGAAAGGACTACGTAGCCTTGACAGTCATGTATGTTCCTCCTCTAGCCCAGACAGCTGGAGCAGACGTCGAGGAGAACGAAGCCGTTACACTAGCTCTCGAACCCTCCATCTGCTCTAACCAGCGGTTTATGTGAGTTTCAGGGCTGAGCGGTCACCCACTGTACCTCTGACCTCCTGACCTGACCGAAGGTTGCTTAACTTCGGTGTTCGAGTGGGAACCGGCTAAGCGACCGCGGCTTAACCGCTGTATCATTTAAATTTACTAGGAAAACGCTAAAGTCCCGCCGCGTTGATAAATGAGCTTTTTAAGGTTTTAGTTTGCGTGGGATATCTTTACTTTTGCAAGTGCTTCGTTTTGCCAAATACCGTAATATAACACTACGTTTAATACAGGAAAGATGGCTGTGTTTCCATTGTTGTGGGAGGAGACAATTTGGATCAGCGCCCCTGGCGGCATTGGCGTTACATTGGGCGCGAAATTCAAATACTGGAGTTAGCGCATAGATTATTTTACCGGGTCGGGTTTGAGTGTAATTTTCCAATTGTACAATTACGTTACACGACAAAACAAGGGCAAGATGCCCCTGGGCAGGCTAATACATAATATTACTATCGAAAACATTCATACAGACTATTTTAGTCGCCACTTCTTGCACCTGAGTGGAGTAATCACAACACTAAGGTTATTAGTGCCCTATGGTTATTTTTTTTTAAAAGATTGGGGCGAAAGGGGAAACGCGGTGGTACACGGTGAGGGTAGGCCTGTGCTGATCAGAAACAGACAGGGGGAAGGTTGGCGGGGTAGGGGCCGGTGGGTTGTGACGAAATCAGGCCGGGGGCTGGCAAGGGGCGGGGGGTTGCCCCACGTCGTGATCGTTGTCGCCTGCGTCATCGTCCGTCTTGTCATTGTCGTCGTCGTCGTCGGTGAGGTAGTCAAAGGGAAGGGGTAAATTCCTCGAGGGCAGACGACGTCCTTTTCTTTGCCTTGTACGATGAGCATAAGAGGTAAGCTCTGGGCCTATTCGACTCCCCGGGTTCAGGCATGCTGAACCATCTGGACACTCAGACGGTCGCGTGGATAGACACACAACTTGGTGTGCATATCATGTATGCCACTACAAACATTAAAACCTTATAGTAAGGCATGGGGGGGAGGGGTTGTCATTCCTTTTAATTTTATGCTTCAGTGCATAGCAACAAAAAATAAGATTAACATATTATATTGCATCTTTATTGCAAGTGTAGCTATGGTGAAAACAAATATTATGATCATCCTTTATTCATTTTAGGGTTAGGCCTATTACTAATATTAAAGTGTGCCAGGAACTAGATTAGTAATACTTTGTATACACATTTAAAAACATGTATTGATATCTAGTTCTTCAGTAACCAATACAAAAATATTAAATACACTAGAACAATCAATACAAATACGTAGGCTAGTAATAATACGAGTACCTTTGAGCATGTCTGTCAAGATAATAATACAATAATGACATATTTATGTTTTGTTTAGAGCAAAGCAGTCACTTGTCTCCCGATTTAACGCCTTCTTTAATGTATTTTAATTGTTTTGGCGTCCAGATGGCCGTGGTAATGTAACTCCAATGCCGCCAGGATCGCTGTTGTTAGTTGTCTCCCGTTTTACAGCCCTCTTTCCTGTATTAAACGTAGTGTTATATTACGGTATTTGGTTTTGCTGCCTACGCATTGTAGGTGAATGTTGTCAAGTTTCTTTTGTTTCTTGTCAATTGGTATTATTTACCGTAAAAAAACTTGTATTAAAAGCTTTATTTCTATGGATTCTGGCTAAATTTTTCCACTTTTGCTTTCAAAGGTACTACATAACCAGAACCTGAATGGCCATGTAGAATAGGAACGGTGTAGCCCCACCCGTTTGGTCAGAACTGGCCCAAATGGCACGAAAATATCGCACAAAAAGTCAAAAACGTATATTAAAAGCTTTATTTCTCTCGATTCTGGCTAACTTTTTCAACTTTTTCTTTCAGAAAGCAATACATCACCATTACCTTAATGTCCATGTGAAATATGAACGTTGAAGCCCCACCCGTTTGGTCAGAATTGGCCCAAATGTCACGAAAATATCGCACTAAAAATCGAAAAAAATCGGAAAAGTACGATATTCATGAGAAATATTTCTTCGATTGTACCCAAAAACGTGGCAAGTCTAAGTTCAGAGAAAACGAAGGTCGTGTCAAATTTTCATCAAGATCGCATATGCCGTTTGCCCGGTAGAGAGCGAACAAACAGACGGAAAAACAAAAAAAAAAAAAACAAACAAACAAAAAAAAAAAAAAAAAAAAAACAACGGAGCTAAATTTTTTGGGGGGTCGGTGAAATTGAAGTCTTCGCTTCGCTCATCCAATTAACAAAACAAATATCAATAATATGTCAAATATGTGCAAAGAGGGCAACAAAATTATATAGCCTAGGAAATATATGTTATATGTATATTTTTTTACAAACTGACTGTGAATAGGTCTGGTGTAAACAATCTTCAAAATATTCCAATTCTTTTTATGTGAAAATTTGAGGTCAAAACACGCGAAAATATAAAATATGTGCATTAAAATTGTAAAAATAATTGGCCCTTGCTCGTCCAACCGTTTTTATGACAAACCGAACTCGTTCTATAAAGATCAGATAACATCACTAAGATGCAATTATTCCCCTGCAGTTGCACTTAGTTTTGGAGGAGGTCCAAGCGTCACTCAAGCCTAGACCCGCTAGGACACCCCAAGCGTGAAGCGAACTCGGCCAAACCAAACGGCAGAACGTTAATATGACAGCAGGCGCAGAGATTGCACTATTTAGAGGACTGCCCATTAGGACGTGTAATTATTGCTTGTCTGTGAACGGTGAAGTCGACCAGCAAAATACCGGTCCGTGGGCATGTATTCGTGTTTCTTCATAGGGTTAAATTCAAATAAGTATATGCACAACGAACTGACCATGGGGCAGGGGAGCGGAGAGAGGGCTTTCTATTAGTCTCAGTCACAAGCGTTTGCCCTATCTTGCCAATGTTATTTATCTAAAAACACTCTCTCGTCTCTGACAGACTTTACACGAGGATCTTTCTGTGCTTTAATGCACTTGAAAGGAAAATTTGGTCAAAAATGTATTCTTGAAAAAATCATATTTAAACGTATTTTAAGGTACTGAAAAGTGGAAATTTAACAGCATAGGAGCATAGATCTAGCTTTCCTATAAAATTCAGAGCTTCATTGAGTATTCTGGATCCAACCATTTGGCACATTTGGCACAGATCTTTTTCTGTGAGCAGGTTATGTGATCAATTTAATTGTAGCCGGGAAGTGCCCTCTTAATTCTATGTTTTTAATTTTGTGATTCATCACTCAATCATCAGTCGTAACTAATACACTCATAATAACCGAAGATATCGCAAAATTTTCTATCCACTAGGAAAACGCTAAAGTCCCGCCGCGTTGATGGATGAGCGTTTTTTGCGTTTGTTTGCACTTTTTCTTTGCAAGTGCTTTTTGAATGCATTGTAGGTGATTGTTGTCAAGTTTCTATTGTAACTTGTTAATTGGTACTATAAAACCTCAAAAACTCATAGTAAAACCTTTATTTCTGTGGATTCTGACAAACTTTTTCAACTTTTTCTTTCAAAAGGTACTACATCACCATAACCTTAATGTCCATGTGAAATCTGAACGTTGTAGCCCCACCCGTTTGGTCAGAATCGGCCCAAATGTGTCGAAAATATCGTACTAAAAATTGAAAAACTAATATTAAAACCTTTATTTCTATAGATTCTAGCTAACTTTTTCAACTTTTTCTTTCATAAGGTACTACATCACCATAATCTTAATGTCCATGTGAAATATGAACGTTGTAGCCCCTCCCGTTTGGTCAGAATCGGCCCAAATGTCACGAAAATATCGCACTAAAAATCGAAAAAAATCGTAAAAGTACGATATTCATGAGAAATATTTCTTCGATTGTACCCAAAAACAATACACCTCTAAGTTCAGAGAAAACGAAGGTCCCCTCAAATTTTCATCAAGATCGCTTATGCCGTTTGCCCGGAATCCTGCTAACAAACAGACAAAAATACAGACAAAAAAAAACAAAACAAACAAAAAAACATTGGAGCTAAATTTTTTGGGGGGTCAGTGAAATTGAAGTTTTCGCTTCGCTCGCTACGCTCGCTACGCTCATCCAATAATAAAGAAACTCGATAAATGGTTAGGCGGGCCCATCAGTTTCTAATGCAATTCTTTTTGATGAATGATGACCTCTCGTAGTTGAGATCAATCCATTCTCAAGAATGAACTTGCAGTCGTTTGCAAATCTTCAGGTCAATCAGACGCTATAATAGCCAGAAATGTGACACTTTACTGACGCACAAGTATATATAACATTATATGCAGCTTTGGATATCACAAATTGTTTTTTTTTCTGATTTTTTACGATTCTCATGAGATATTCATTTGTTTTTTTGTTTGTCAGTCACGATTTTTGATACTTTTTTAATTTTTAAATACCCCCCCCCCCCATTCCACCCTTAGCAAAGCTATTTCTTGCATATTGCACATTTTTAAATTTTATAATTTTTACAAATTTGGAATATGCAATTTAAAAATTACTTTTGTCAACAAAGAAAATATGTATAATTTTATTATTCTGGCATATACTTATTTCCATAACTTGAAGTTCCTGTTTATTATTTTGTATCATTGTGTTATTTATTACCCTCCTTTTAGTCCGTGGAACAAGCGTAAAAACTTTCAAATCCGGAAACCAGCACCAAAATTTAGGACAGGTAAAAGACATATTTCAGAATGTTATTTTTCACGGGGACACGCATGTAGCAATAAGTCACCTGTCATGGTGTCCACAAGATGGCCGCCAAAATAATTCTTAAAATTGCTGTAACTCAAGAAGTAATCATCAGATTTGGACAAACTAAGTTTGTTTTATTCGGGTTTTAATGCTCTACAAAAATGTAATGAGAAATTTTACCGTATATACAATAGTTTTAATTATATTTATATATTATTACAATGTATTGCAATTATAGCACTTTTTGGTATAATTATTTATACGTAGAATTCACTAGATTGTCATAAAATTTTCAGACTATACTAAAATAACGCGAATAAATCCAAATTAAAGTCCGAAACGAAATTCTTGTAACTTTTTGATAATTAATTAATTAAATTAAGCATTAGTTAAATCCCAATTAAAAGTTTCTTATACACATACCAAAGTCACGTAGTGTATCACACAAGAACAACATGACCACAATGAACCAAAAAAATATTAGTTCCAAAAATTAATACTTATCACTTTCCTATTAATTCAATGTAAATAACTCAATAAATTTTGTAAAATTAACACAATGTAGTCGACCTTGGAATCATTTTAAAGCTAGTTTTAAGGCGAATAAATGTAATGAAAAAATTAATTAATTAAATTAATTAATCACCGATTTAATTACAATTTAGTTAAATAATCCCACTTTTGACATATGTATTGTTATGTATACCTTAAACTCGATCGATCGTCATAAAAATATACTTCTTTACTGACATAATGCCAATGAATCCGAATTGTCATGTCCCGAAACAAAATTCCTATAACTTACCGATTAATTAAGAAATTAAATGAAGAATTACTTATATCTCAATAATTGTTATTGTCACTCAATTAACACATACAAAATGCCAACAGAAGTATCAAATATAATCAATGCAAGTATAATTTTAAAAATTAATAGTCCCAGAATTAAGTTCATGCTACTTTTCTGTTAATTGAATAATCCACAAAATTATTTTCCTGTAAAATAAGCTTGCAAATGGTTCCCAGTTTGGCTGTGTTAATTTTACACAACAAATGGTGATTAAATCAATTAATTTTATTCATTCATTAATTCAATTAACGGGAAAGTTGCATGAACTTAATTTGGGACTATAAATTTTTAAAATTATACTCGCATTGTTTATATTTGATACTTATGTTGGCATTTTGTATGTGTTAATGGAGTGACAATAACATGTAATGAGATATAACTAAGTCTTCATTTAATTTCTTAATTAATCGGTAAGTAATAGGAATTTTGTTTCGGGACATGACAATTCGGATTCATTGGCATTATGTCAGTAAAGTAGTATATTTTTATGACGATCGATCGAGTTTTTGGTATACATAACAATACATATGTCAAAAGTGGGTTATTTAATAAATTGTAATTAATTCGGTGATTAATTAATTTAATTAATTAATTTTTTCATAACATTTATTCGCCTTAAAACTAGCTTTAAAATGATTCCAAGGTCGACTACATTGTGTTAATTTTACAATTTTTTTGTTGAGATTATTGTCATTTTTTTAAATTAATTGAATTAATTGAAATAATAGGAAAGTGATTGGAATTAATTTTTGGAACTAATATGTTTTTGGTTCATTGTGGTACAGATTGCTCTTGTGTGATACACTACGTGAATTTGGTAAGTGAATAAGAAACTTTTTAATTGGGATTTAATTAATGCTTAATTTAATTAATTAATTAATCAAAAAGTTACAAGAATTTTGTTTCGGGACTTTAAATTTTGGATTTATTGCGTATTTTAGTATAGTCTGAAATTTTATGACAATCTAGCGAATTCTACGTATAAATAATTAGATATATACCAAAAAGTGCTATAATTGCAATACATTGTAATAATATATAAATATAATTAAAACTATTGTATTTACGGTAAAATTTCTAGTGACATTTTTGTAGAGCATTAAAAACCGAATAAAACAAAACTTAGTTTATCCAAATCTGATGATTACCTTGAGTTACCAGCAATTTTAAGAATTATTTCGGCGGCCATCTTGTGGACGCCATGACAGGTGACTTATTTGCTACCATGCGTGTCCCCCGTGAAAATAACATTCTAAAATATGTCTTTTACCTGCTCCTAAATTTTGGTGCTGGTTTCCGGATTTGAAATGTTCCTATAGTTTTAGCAGCTTGTTCCACGGACTATTTCATACATCAGTGTGTTTAATATTTTTTATGAGAATGAAGAAAACTGAAGGCGAATTCACCTTCACAAGTATTCTCACCTGCATGATCAGGATTCATTAAAAACACCTTTCCTAGCTAGGAATGCTCTCTCTGTAGGATACACAATAAGGTTTCCCGTTGTGACCATTATCTGGTGACTAAAGTCACGGTGACTATAACCTATAAATAACCAAGATTAACCAAGAAGAAGGGGCAGTGAGGGGCTCATGTGTTGATGATTGCAGCTGAACGGTTAGTAAAAATCACTATACCAAATGGAAGCTTCGCTAACGCTTTTTTCCAGTCGCGTTGATGGATGAGCTTTTTTGGTTGATTATCGTCGCCCTATAAGTACGATTTCTATGAGAAATATTTCTTCGATTGTCCCTAAAATCATAACATATCTAAGTTTAGTGATTGCAAACGTTCCCATAAAGTTTCATCAAGATCGGAGAAGCCATTTGCCCGGTCGCAAACCAAATATCACAAAAACCTCGCATTAAAATCGGGAAAAAATCGTAAAAGTACTATATTCATGAGAAATATTTCTTCGATTATTCCAAAAAATAAACTATAGGCAGATCTAAGTTCGAAGATTTCAAAGGTTCACTCAAATTTTCATTCAGATCACATTCGCCGTTTGCCCGGCAAAAAGCAAACAGACCAAAAACACACCCGAGCTATTTTTCTCGGGGTAAGTACAACTGAAGTCTTCGCTTCGCTCATCCAATTAATTAGCCTAAAAATCATTGGAAGACATAAGTCCAGAAAGTTATTAAAAAAATGCCATACATGTTAGTCGTTCAGGTTTCACAGATCTCCCGCCAAGTAGCTTGTATATTGTAGCGTGTTGAGGACGTCATCGCATCACAATCACAACATACAGAACGAGCCAATGAAACGGATGCAGTTTGTAAACTGCGGTCGCGTGCGCTGCGACGCTCGCCCCATTTAGATCCGAGAGAATGGGGTTAGTGGGCCACTCCACATATTTGCGTGGGGACACAATGTTTTGACATTTAATTGTTTTCTATTTCACTTCCGGTCTCTTGAGTAACAGATTGCGGTGCGGGGTAACCGGGGCATGCAAGGATGTGCTGGGTAAATTGGTAAATTTGTAAATTTTTGAATTTATTTGTGTCTAATCCGGAATAATAAATAAATAAATAAATTGTATTTAGAGTCTACCCACTCAGTTATGTATCGGATTTTCAGTGGGGGACAGTAAATCAAAGCGACCAAGCCACCCCAGTAGGCCCCGACGCAATCGACGAGTGAGCGATAACCAACCATGTTGAGTAATCTTTGACCATAGAAAAGTTACCATATCCTTGCTTGACAAAAACATAAAAATCAGATGACAACTGAATGCAGGAAAGTTTCTCCAAAAATGTCGTTTAGGTATAGTTGACTCCCAGGCACAGGCCCAGCTACAGGCGAGAGAAGCCCAACCCTAAGAGTGTTCCGATTACCGACTACTACAGGCATGCACGTTTTGAAAGTTGGGGGGGGGGAGGCTCATTAGCAGATTTTGTGGGAGGAAGTTGGGATCTGGGGCGAAGCCCCTGCAGCCGCTGTAGGCTTTTTCGGCGAAGGCGAAATTTTGTTTCCCCTACTACAGTTATTTCGTCATGTTTTAACTGTACTCGGACTCTGTAAACGATGGTTTACAGCAACTATCTGCGATTCTAAAAATTAAAAATGAACGTGAGGTGGCCCATTTTCACCTATTTTTTTTATGTAATAACGAAGCATACAGGCAAACATATTCGTTTTACCAAGGTGACTTTTCAAATTTTTATTTTGTACTTCCCCCCCCCCCCCCCCCCCCCCTCCTGCCCAGGGTTCCTCCAACGCCCACCCCTAGTAAAAAAAAAATAAAAAACATTTTACAGTTTCCTGTTACCCCTAGTGGGAGAACTTGAAGAAAAATTCCCTCTCGTACAAATTCCCCTAAAAAATTGTTTGGGGAAATAGTCCCCAAACCTGAATCAAAGGCAAAAGGGCAAGGGGAAAGGGTCTTGGACTTTGGTAAAACTGCGCCCCAAAAAGGAGAAAAACCAAAAGGAACCCCTTACTAAAATAAAAAATTTTTTATTACGTCTTGTCTCGCCACTTAAAATAAGGGGAAAAAACCCCTTTTTTTCCCTTTAAACATCACACCACCCCTTCGGATTGGCAGGCCTGAAAACGCCTACATACGATAGGGGGGCCCCACGGGAAAGTACGGACCCGTTTTGGTTCGAAATTTTTTTTTCCCGCGCGTTCCTTTCACCACGTGGGCCAAATTTCCCCAGGGTTGCGTTTGAAAAGGCAAGATTAAATTCATCCGTTTGCTAGTGTCGTATCGGGCGGGCCAAGGTCAAGGTTTGGTCCCACAAAGGGGCGTTTTGAGGGCCGTCAACTAAGATCGATGACTATTCGATAAAAAACCTATGCTCACTGAAACAAAGATTTTTCACACGGAAATTGTCTGATATAATTCCGGAGTTAAAATTTGATTGTTTGTTTGGGAAACTCGGGCCCTAGTCGAAACAAATGAGTGGTGATCGTGCTGAAAAAGTTGAAAAAAGGGAGGGGGGGAAACCCGGTTATGGGCCCACGAAAGCCTACCCCTTTTCGAAAATTCCCAAGGGGGGTTTAAACCAGTTTAAAGGGGCTAAACCCCCAAAAATTTTTTTTTTAACCCGTGATCTATAGCACAATACTACCTTAAATGACCGTTTAAAAAATTTAAATTATTTTTTTCCTTTTAACACAAATTTTTTTTTTTTTTTTTGACCAAAATTTTTGGCAAAATTGGTTTTTGGGAAAATTTCCTAAATCGGCTTTAACCTGCTTTTTTTTTTTGGCCCACAAGATACTAGAGCATAGTACCAATCATTCCCCCTTTTATAATTTTTCGGGGCCCTTTAAACTTTTCCCAAAAGATCCCTCAAACACGCAAAAATAGGGCTTCCAAACCCACACCCCCATCTTTTGGTTTCGGGCATTTTTTGGACCGAACAAACTTGCCCAAATTACAAAAAAAAATTAGGAATTTACAAAAAAGGCTATCGGTAACTCAAAAATGGCCAATTTTGTTTGGATAAAAATCCTCCAAGGTCAGGGGGAAATAAAAATCGCCCCCATGTTATTTTTTTGGGGAGATTTTTTGCCGGGGGACCTAGCTCGAAAAATGTCATTTTTTGAAAAAAATTTTTTGGGGGGTTTCATGGTGGCCCCAAAAATTTTTTTTTCTTTTTAATTGCTAATTCATTACTATTCGCCTAAAATAAAAATATAATTTTTGGGGTTTGGGGTTTAAATACCCCTTTAACGCCCATCCGAAAAAAACGGTGTAACCTTGACCAAAAAAAAATAAAAAAAAAAAAATTGATTCCCCCAACTAAACCCGGGAAAATTTTCCGGGGCTATGGGGCCCCAAAACCCCCTCTAGTAAAAGGGCCCCCCCACCAGGTCCTAAATCCCCCCCGTACTAAATCTTAACTTTCTCATGAAAGAAGGGGGTACACCCATAAATTTCTTTTGATGACACCACTGCACAGTGCAAAACCGGGTAAAAGGGTTTAAATGCCACCACTGTCAGGCCCCCCTAGTTTTATGTGCCCCCCCCCCCCCCATTGTACCAGATAAAAACAGGTTATGTTTGTGGGTTTTAAAAAGGTTTTGCCCCCCTAAAACACAAAGGGGTTGTTACACCATGGACTCATTGACTCATTGAGTGGTCCCCTCATAACTTTCATGAGAAACCCTGCAAAATTTTTTTCTTCCAAAAGCAAATTGGGGCAAAAATGATTTTTATGTTTTAAAGAGCCATGACAGCTCACGCCAAAAAGGCGGCTGTAAAAAAACTATTTTTTTCACATACAGGAAGGGGTAAAATTTGATTTTTTTATGCCCTTTGTTATTTGTAAGTTCCGACTAAATCATAAAATATAAAATTTTGGTTTTTGCGATTGGGTTTTATTTAAAGGTTCATTCATCAGTTTTCGTTTTCATTTCAAATTTTTCAAAACCGCTTGGTTTTCGGTTTAATTTTTGTTAGGGAGTTTGTATTATTTTTGTGTATCGAGTACATAAAAGTTGTACTGGGAGTAACAAATCCCACAACAATGACACTTGAAACCACTTTTGTGAGTACGTATTTCGACAAACAGAATATTTCATCGTCCGCTAGTTAATCTCCCTGGGTTTTAATGAAGAAATAGCCCTCATGAAAATGAAGTTCTCCCCATCCCCTGGACAGTTTCGTCGTCATAAACCCCGTTTTTCCTACGTTATACGTTGTCATTTCTTCGTACTCCAAAAACTTAATTTTACCTGATTCAACTTTTTACAGGTTTTCATCATTCAGAAAATTTCATCATCTAAAACAACTGGCCATTTCCCTTGAAGATGGTCATCAAACGATGAGTATCATTTTGATAAAAGAAACTGATTTCTTTGTAAACTAAAACTTTCATAGAATAAACAAAAAAATTTGGGGGGGGTATTTATAGTAAACTGAGCTCAGTTGGTAAGATTGTCTCACTGTTGTAACAAATTTATAGAGTTTGTAAATTGTGATACATAGACAATGGAAACGTAAATTGAGCGAGTTTTTTGGGGGATGTGTTTTGGGGCACTTCTTCGAACTGCAATATTTTATTAGTTAAAGAAAAGAACGAATAATTGGGTTATCCCAGTCCACCCCATGTACAGGATTTTTTTAAAAAATTTAAATGTTTTCACTTTTTTATTATCCCCTAAAATTTATTTTGGGAACATTGGTGCCAGATTTGACAATGGGAAAGTTTATGGAGAGGAGAGAGTTACGGTAGTAGTAGTGAAGCCGAGGTGGGGGGCCCCTTATCGCCGGGGAAGACGAAATTATTCCCATCGGTAGCTTCGAAAAGCCTAAAAAACTTTTTTTAAAATATGAAATACATAATATATTATGTGATAGATACAGCGTGGGGTGTATATGCCTTTAAATTTGGGTGAGGGCAACATTATTTTAAATTTTACAACATGAAAGGCCAAAAACATGAAAAAAACAAAATTTAAATAAAGATGTGATAGTGAAAATTTGGGCAATGAAAGAAAATGGGGACCCTCGTTCCCCCCCCCCCCCCCCCGATCCCCCGCCCCCTTATCTGCCTCTGCGTCCCTTGTACAAGAAAGGAAAATTTAGTTTTCAAAAAAAAAACAGGGGACTTTTTTTCGTTTTTTCCTGCAGTAATCCGAAAAGTAATTAAAAACGCGAAAAATTTGCGTCTTTTTTTAGCCCACACAGCGTCTTTTGCCCATCTGTGCAAGTTTCCCCCCCCCCTCCCCCCCCCGACGCCAACCAATAATTAAAAGAAAAAAAGGGGGAAAACAAAAAAAAAAATCCTAATTTTTAAATAAAGCGGGGGGGGCGTAAACACCCACAGTAGTGGCAGGGGAGGATGTAGCGAATCATGTTTGGATCCCGCTCGACAAACATCAGTATACCTTGATTGTAAAAACTAATCGCCCTCCAATGCGCCAAGAGCAAAGTATATTTTCACACACTTAAGCGTGGGGGTTTTGGCCCCACGCAAAATTTCAGACTTCGACGTCGTGAGCAAAACTTAACGCATTGGGTGGGAAAACTATCTTAGATAAAAAAACAATGTTTCCCACCCCCGTGTTTTGTATTTTCCCCTTCCGAAAAAGTGGTTCCGACCACCCGTGGGTAGCACTAGACGTACTCATGGTCACTATTAGCCACCGCCCACCATCCCCACGCGCGCGCCAATCTCACAGCACTAGACCTCGTACGTCACTGAGGCTCTTGGAATCCCCACCGGTTTGTAGGAAAACATGGGGTCGGGGGGGCAGGGCTTAGATAAAAGATTTGTTTGATAAGACATTTTAAATAAGAAAAAGAAAAAATAAAATAGAAAAAAAAAGGAAAAAACGGAATCAGGATAGGAAGGACCGGTTTTAGATGGTAGGACATATAAAAGAATGGGGGAAAAAAGGACTCAAAAAAATGTATGAAGAAGGATTGAAGGGTAAGGGAAGAAAAAGAAGACGAGGTGGCCAAAGGAAAGGGAAAAAGGACATCCTATAGGGACTTTTAGACAAAGAAGAGAGCTGGGGAAATGTGGAAAAGAACATTGTGGGAGGATAAAAGAAATGGAAAAATTTTGGTTTCTAAACCCAAATGACACTGCCAGAACGGAAACGGGGAGGGTAAGATGATGAAGGACATTTTAAACACATTAGTCAATACTTTTATCACACTTTTGGAACAAAATAAAATTGGTAGAAAAATGTGGATTATTACTTATGGGATCAATATAAATAAAATTATATATCTCCCAAAAAAAATTTTTATATTTCACAAACACTCACTAGGAGTAAATTTATTTCCATAAAAATTCTTGAAAACTATTATGGAGGGGAAGGGGGGGGGCGGTGAAATGTACTATTAGTATTGTACAGCTAAAATGTGTAGAACGTGCTCACTACTTACATGGGAAGTCATCCCAGTCAGTATAATCAGACAATAACATATTAAATAGTGATGATTGGAGCAAAGACGAAGTCATACGCACTTGGCACCGACTTTGTAACTTGAGAGCGGTGAAATAGCGAACGACGCCCTGCAGTGAAGACGACGCCACATAAACAGCGTCGCGACGCCGAGTACTCCTGACAGTACATCAGCGTACATGCACCAATCTCACGTTGACTGTACGACCAATGACTGCTTACATAAGAAAAACAACACAGATTTAAAAATAAAATATTATTCTATTCGTATGCTGAACAAAATGTGTGTGAAATTGTTATCGAATTTATTTTAAATCTTCAGAACCAAACAACTATATTCGCAAACGCTTGGCGTTGATAGATGGATGAGTGCATTTTACAAATCTCTTGGCTTAGCATTTCTTAGTTTGAAAAAAACTAGAAAAATCTAGATTTTCAGTTACAATATTATTTCATTGATTGTATCCAAATACGTGTCGCAGCGTGTCTCGGTTCAGAGATTTCGAAGGTTCCCTAAAGTTTTCATGAAGATCGGAGTAGCCGTTTATACGGGAAAAAGCAAACACACACGTGAGAAAAATATTTTTTCATCGTGAAGGTACGATTTTCATGAGAAATGTTTCTTCCGATACCCAAAAACGAGACAGGGTAAGTTTACAGATTTTGAAAGACCCCGGAAACTTTGTCAGGGTCGGAATAAAGCCGTTCGCCTAACACAGAGCGAAAATGAGAGCAAAAATATACAAACAAAAATCTTCCGAGCTATTTTCTAAGGAGACTGTAATGTGACTACGTTCATGCAATAATTATTGATTATGTGGTCTACAAATCACATCACATTATTCTTGTATGATAAACATGTAATTTTAGAATTTCATCTCCAAAACAAAGTAATGTTTTGGTTCCTCTTTCACTTAAAAAAAAACTATTTCCCATACGTTACGTTTCCTGCAACTTGCATAACATTACATAACATAGACAAACAATGCTAGTAAGACACGCATGCACGCTGTGACAGTACAGCGTACCACTGACTGACATCAGCCAGGGTCGATGCACTCTGTCGTACGACCTTCATCCGCAGATTCAAGGTCACATCTTGCGCGTAATCGTTTGTTTTGGCAAGGTGCCCGGTGGAATGCAGAGGTGTGGGAATCTGCGTCCACGTGTAGGCTCTCGCTCGCTGTCTCTCTCTTTAGTCTAGAGTATTCGCCAGTATTTGCATAACCCATGTGTGTGATGTAATGCAACGAGACGGGATCGCTTCGTTTCAATCAAATAATTTTTAAAAGTAAATTATTTTAATACATTCAGTGGCAAACAATAGAATCTATATTTATTGTTATTTACTTATTTAGTAAATATAGCTATTTTCAATATACTAAACTCATTAGACATCATTAGACAAAACTCATTATAAAATACCTAATTTTCAAATAACAAAACTACAAATCTACAAAATTTACAAAATATCTCATTTATCAAATTACAACATTTACAAATTTACAACCACATCAAGAGAGTGTGGAGCTGTGTTCTTTTCTGCTAACCTCTTGGCACATTAATTGATTTGTTTTTTTTACAAACGAGACGAGAAGAGTGTTACAGATCCAATTTTGTTAATTTATAGTTAAAGTTGCATTTACTATACGTTGCACTGCACCAAGCGCGCAATATTTGATGAACGGGAATTTTCTTAAAAAATACAAATTTTTCAATACAAAAGTTGATTGGAATTTTAAAATAGTTGTTATATCAACCAAATAAATCATACAATTTGAAACCCACAATGGACATCGAAGCCGGGTTTAAATTATAAAACCAGATACTTACAACAACTTAGAGATATGAAAGTTTTATATTTAACATTACAAGTGGTGGCAGATTTTACTAGATTTTAGCGTACTTTCGTCGACAATTTATAGGATCCACAATATTGATAGTTAACAAAATCTTGCCACTTCAAAATTCCACAATGCTCTTGTTTGATATTGCGTGGGGCAAAACTATAATCTTGCCTACCCCCAAGATTTCGCAGGGGGGACAAGTAAACCCCTCCGGCGCTACAGTATATCCAATAGATTGAGTGGACCGGACCGGAACGGAACCATCATACCAGATAAAAGGATCGCCATATTGGGACAAAGTGGTTAGCAAACAGTTTCACGTATTAACAAATATGTGCACAATCACACAGGTTTAAAGCACAAATAAACTTGTAGTAATATTATGTACAAAACCAACAACAGACACAACAAATAATAATGTTGTAATCAAGTATTGAATGTTTGTTCATATAGCAAGCTCGGCGGTTTCAGGTTGGGTAGGGTTGGGTTCAAATCCCTGTTGCAGTATTGCAAATTAAGCAATAACCCTCGAAAAAATTTACACTGTCAACTTTACAAACATTGTTTTTACTGTACGTGTTGGTTTGGTAGAGTGAGGCAAAAATCGTGTTTCATACTTTATATTATAACGAAATTCGTGAAGGAAGGTAAGCCCACATATTTTTACATTATGCAAATATTTTCGTCCACCTGCCTCATTATTAGGCTAATTAATTTCAATAAAGTTTTTATTTTGATGAAAAGAAGATTCGCCATTGATGCAATCTTTCAGTAAATACATTCGGTAAAATCGTAAAATCCATGTTTTAGAATTCCATTTCCCCCATTTTTTTTATTAAACTCCTTAAAAAAATATGCTAATGATATTACCAACCGTTCCGCTGCAATTATCAACACCTGAGCGCGTTCATTTTAGTGGCCTCGACCTGCTGAGTGACTCTTCTTAATCAAAAGTGCACAATCAGTCTGATATATGAGGCTGACTCATGTGTGGAGCGAAAACATGTGAGGTCATGGGCGTACATATCTTCTCTCTCTCTCTCTCTCTCTCTCTCTCTCTCTCGCACCCACTGCGAAGATGTGTGCACAAACACACAAACCTGTACGCACGCACACAAACACACACTCACATACTCACGCACTTTAATTTTTTTTTAACGTCTTCACATACAGACACATATTTTTAATGGTTATACCTCACTGACTCATACTGACACTCAATCAAGCACGCACCTCGCTATAATCATACACACTCAACATCGCTACATCGCTAGTTGAAAAGCTTTCCAGAAATGGAATTCAGGACAGTGACTGGGGGGGGGGGGGGAGATTTTTTGTGTTATAAAACGATTTTGGGTATCAGAAATGACTGAAAATTTTAAAGTGCTAAAATTTAAAATTGAGTGAATTTCAAAGCATTAAGCGTACATTTTTACGTGGACGAGTGAATGGGGAGTTGGGGGAATGACAATCGCTTTACTACAATAACGGTGTAGAACACATACCACAAAAGCTGTAATATTGTTTCTCTAATTGGAAGATCAGGAAACACTCCCGGAGGTGGAATTGTTAATATTTAATACAATCCAGAAATTAAAAAATCCATCCCGATCGGGGCTCGAACCCGAGTCTCCCACTTTCCGGGTGGACGCCTTAGCCAATTATAGAACTTGAATGGATGGAACAATAAAGCATCGAAAAACTGTTGCTGTTAAATTGAAATTGCGTTCATACCTGCGTAAGGTAATGACATTATAAATATGTTTGTTTGGTCAATTCAACAGCAACAGTTTTTCGATGCTTTATTGTTCCATCCATTCAAGTTCTATAATGTAACGACAATACAGAAGTTAAATGGCGTCCACCCGGAAAGTGGGAGACTCGGGTTCGAACCCCGATCGGTATGGATTTTTTAATTTCTGGATTGTATTAAATATTAGTAATATTGTTGCAAAATGTTTTTTTATCTGTGAATATTAAACATTATATTGTATTGGAAGAGGGACATATTGTCCCGAATACGGAAATTCCGCCAACAGAACCAAGATCTCAAAATCAGGACTGTCCTCCCTGGTTGTCAACGCTAACCATCGCGCTCAAGCACACAAGCTCGTAGTGCGGGCTGCCTATCTCCCACCTTCCAGGGGCAGCTAGTAGCAGCCGTGACTAGCACAGTCGCGAGCCACGTCACAAGGTCTACGTGACAGAGTCGGGCCAGGCAAGGAAGGGTTCATCACTGTAGGTTGATGCGCGCCCTTATTCGGCACACACCCCCCCTGACATTCACTTGCTGTGCTACCCGCTCAGGCGCGTACGGGGGGGGGGGGGGTCCACCACCCACTTACACCTGTGACACCCCCCTTTTGATCATCACGGCTACAACAGACAACTCAAAACCTAGTTGCAATCAGTCAGTAGGCTGGGATATGCTGACTTGTGACTAGCTGTGTGGAAAAGCATGCAGACAGAAGCAAAAGAAAACTCATTAATTTTCCCACCATTTTATTCACCCCACCCCGTAACTCATTCGATAAAGAGTTCCTACGCATCTGTACCCGCTACATATGCGTGGCATCATAAATTGTTTTCAATCTATCAATGTAAAGACAGTCGAGGTAGGGACGGACCTAGCTGTTATATTGTTACCCAAGGAAAATTTGTTCTTGTTACTGAGTGGGTAGACAATCAATAAACAAATTTTTAAATCCATTACAGCTAAATTTTTAAAATGAACATCGGAATCCATAAATAATGACTTAAATCCAGTGTATTGATTCATACAGGTTCCGTGCCTGAAGAGCTCAAGTTAATTTTCAATGAATATGCATACAATTTTCCTCTCATAGATTATGTGCACGTGCACTATTGACTGTCATCGAGATAACTAGTATTCATATATTGATAAACAAACGTCGCATCGCGCGGCTTCCTCGGTCCTCCGATAACGCTCTCGACTCGACACCCTCGAAGGGGCTTACGTGCAACGTCTTCACGCAGGCGAAAGGGATGAGCTTCACGACTTCGTTTCGCGTCCACGAGACTTTGGCCTCGCCCCCGCTTCAAGTACCCTTACCCCATCCCCCCTTGCCTTTCTCGTCGACTTACTCTATAAATGTCCTGTTCTTTTGTTGTATGTTTATCTGAATAGGTAACTCTGTAATCACTCTGTCAGCAAAAGTGTGTTGTCTCGATCCTCGAACCCAAGCCCTCTAGACGCGACGCATGGCTGCCATGCGCACGGGGAGCCGCTATTTCGTCGTGTGTAGCATTATTCTAATTCTGAAACACTGTAAATCACTCACGCACTTGGCACAACAATCCGTCGTCTAGCCTCTAGTCTCAGGCTGCGTGCGCGTGTGGCCTCGTTGCATCTTACTACAAGTACCGTACAGCAGTACGGACATACCGCATTCAACCAGTCTAGCTCTACGTACATTATTTTTAGTATGGTGGGTACTTAGTTTTAATAGTGAAAGTGAACGTGGGCGAAGCCAGTCTGGCTGGAAGTTACGCCAAAGAAAGAAAGATGTCATGTATTTTGTAACTACAAACACATAAATAATTAAAGATGTGAACGCTCACGAATGCAGTTCTTTCGTTCGTCCTCGTACTCGAATAACATGCAGGAAAGCCAACATAACATTTTACCTCTGATTGATTTATGGATTAGATTATTTCTCGATTTGGTTGATCGGGAAACACTCCTGTGGGTGTGATTGTTTTTATTTACTACAATTCAGAAATTAAAAAGTCCGCCCCCAACCGGGAATCGAACCACGGATCTCCCACATTCACATTCACATTCTTCTCTTTAGTATTTTTTTTAAGGGTGTTGCCGAGATTAAGGCAAATAAAATGAGCGCGCGCTCAGGTGTTGATGATTTTTGTTGCTTAACTCTCACAGTAATTGCACTAGGGAGACGATGAGTGGTGATAGATGGCGATGAATTGACTACTACAAGAAACATGCCCTATGATGCTAGATTCTAACCTACGTCCTCGAAGAGCCATAAGTTTCGGAACAGCGCCCTAATCGCTAATCACTTTTTTTTTAAACTTTGAATAATGACGAAAGTAATAGGCCTATAAACAAAATTTGGACTTTTGATTCTCAAGAGGGTGCAAGTGAGCCCCCCACCGACTTCAATGCATACATGATACAAAACAGTGAATACACCAAAGTCATTTCGTCTGTATTATACTCTAGCAACTCTACTCCGAACCTCAGCCGGGCCTCGAACAAAAAGTGCACAACAAGTCGCCGAATTGCATGAGTGCACCGCCAGCTTTGTCCTTGGCCTTCAGCTGACCGACAGGTGGTGCCAACACAACACCGTGATAAGCGCAATTACCTCGGCTGGTCAGCGAGATCGGATACCAACACAACACGATGATCAAGATGATGAGATTTGTTCCCGGTCTACGTTCGCCCTATCTTGACCATATTAATTATTCTTGAAACTTGCTCTCGTAAAAAAGATCTGACTGGCGAATGACTAAAGAGAATGCGTTCTTTATTATGCTTAGATTTATGCTTGAATGCCCCTGATATGTTGATTTCTAACCAATTTATGTATTCAAAAATACATTGAACATGCGAAAAGTTTGGTCAAAAATGCATTTTTGTAATAAATCTACATTAAAACGCACTCAAAGATACTGGAAATTGAATAGTATAGGAGCATATAGATAATAGCTTTCCTGTACAATAAAGATCTTACTTGAGTCTTCTGGCACCAACCGTTTGGCACTCACACCTTTTACTGTGAGCAATGGTTTGTATTCGGTTCTGGGCGGGAAGTGCCCTCTTGCCCACTTGGCACGTGGTACCATTAGGGCGCTGGTCCGAAGCGTGGCTCTACGAGGACGTGGGTTCGTATCCCGCACAAGGCACGATGACTCGATGAGTGGTGTCATAGTCTCGATTCTCGAATAGCCTTAGTGCATGTTTTGTCTTTGATGTAAACTTATCATTTCCAATGTATTCTGCTTTAAATACAAACAGATCTTAAAATTCAAATAGCCAATCGCCCAGTCTTGGAACCTTATTTATACTTCTATATTCCAAAGATTTTATTACAAGAATGATTCCGAATAAATCAGTGACTTGGTGAATGAGAACTTTTGCATTATAACGTTGGTCTTATCTCAAACTCTGCTTTAAGAATGCAGCCTATAAAAAGTCTGTTAGCCGATATATCTTACTTTTCGTTTTGATTCTCGCTTATTCCAGCAAAACAGCTTATTCCGAGGGTGTTTGTTTGGTGTACCGCTACAGGGTCAACAGCACTGACGTCATACAGACCAGACCTGCAGTATAGATATCGTTTCGTGCATGACTGCAAAAACATAAACATTTTCGCTTCTAGCTTTCTCGTTTATTTTAATTATTGAATAAGTGCATGCTATTTTTTGTTCATATAAGTAAAAACAATTTAAGTACGGGCGCCCAAGGCGTGAGAGCTGATGCCGCCCGTATAGGCAAACATTATGAGTAACCGAAATAACTAGTGATGCCTTAGAAGTTACAAGACATTAATCATTACGTTTCCCAAGGCATACAACAATTATCAAAATGTAAGTAGCTAGATCGCCTTACACACTCTGGTCGTACGAGTTCAAAACGTTTGGCCTAACGGCCTATGGTAAGTTGCACACCTTCAAGCATTAGAACTGTGGTAGCTTGAAACCCAAAGATGCTAGAGTCAAGTGAATTGAGGAGTCGTCTCCGTATGTTAACCCATATTCTTCAAAGTAGTCCTGGGCAAAGATATCGATATATCAATATTTGTACTCTACATCGAATTAAAAAAATATATATTATAGTTCAAAAATTACCCAAGAAAACTCGATCGAATTCATCAAGTAAATATAGTAAATATAGTACATTCGTCTCGACTTTCACAAATGGTGGAGGTGCCGGGTCATTCAACGCGAGTGTGAGATTGTGTGACATTTTACCCACACATTTCTTTATAATAGGCCGCCTTTGATACACTCTTTTATAAAACGTAACGTAAAACAATGCAGATAACATTTCGATATTAAATAAAGCTTATTGGCGCACAAGGTAATCCAATACACGGGAAAAACATAAAGCCAGTGAAACATGAAACAATAATTTACTTATTTTCGGACCACACTTCCTCAATCAGAGTCGAAAGAAAAGCTGAGCGAACTTCTGCTTGAGGAAGAGCCAGGGAAGTGTGATTCGAATATTCGCAATTTAGTCTGTATGTTGCGCTGGTTATGTGGTTTACGTTTCCCCTGTGTGCGCCGATATCTCATCCAGCAGTCCCTGGATGTGACTATAGTTTGAGGAACACAGATGTAATGTACTCGCATTCAAGTGCCCCAGAGCTGCTGAGAAACACTGCATGGTGCATTTTAAATTTATCAAATTGTTATCTCACTATTACCAGCATAAGAACGATTAGACGAAGTTTGAAATCTCAATCAAGTTAACATTGGATCGCTACAATTCGAGACGAAAATATGCATTCGTACTTTTCAAACAACGCCTACATTTTCTAAGTCGATCAAGATAATGTTTTATGTGCATACTCGGAAAAGTAAGTTTTTTACATTTTGACCCCGTTTGTTCACGAACAATTTTAAAATATCAACCAAAAGTTGCAATTTTTGTGGACTTTTGACGAAAAAATGTGTGACATAAATGAAAAATGTGTTATGTATACGAGAAATAAACATCTAGGGGAAAATGTTGAATTACCTTCATGTAATGTGAAAAGTACGAAAGTGCTGCACTTCCACGCATAGAGCGTCCGCTTCCAAGCTTCTTATGTTGAATGACCCGGCACCTCCACCAATGGTCAGCTGCATTATGCGTACGCACACGCAGACTACGCACTACACGGCCATACGCACTCACAATCTCACTACATACGTTTTTTTACTATTGTTGATTGGCGATACCAAACTATGACGATGCCAGTTTTATTTTTAATATCATTTTTGGTACAACTTTCAGCAAACTATGAATGAAAATCTTGTGCAAATCCAAATTATAGTAAATTGGTTCAGATTATTCTTTAATTTAGTGGAAGTAAACAATAAGTGATTAATATTCGCTATTATCGCAACGGTTCAGTTGTAGCCGAAACTGGAATTGGAGGGTATCACTAAATATATCAATTGAAGATACGTCACCATCAAGTAACTATAATATTGTAATTCCTTCCACTTCAATCTCCAGGAAACATCTGAGGACGATACGCTACATATAAACACGTGCACAACCAATAAGACATTAATGACCGTGTGATCACTTTATTACAAATTGGAGCAATTAAAAACCCTTCCCAGAAAATCCGGAAAAACTGGTCCGATTATAAAACTGTAGAAGAATTTCAACCTATTATAAACGACTGGTTTTAATCAGGAACTGTTTGACTTTCTCGTTTGTAACAAAATTATTCGGTATTTTATTTCGAAACGGTTTGTTATCGATATATACAACATTAGCATACTATATACTAGGAACGAGTTATTTAGGAAGAGTTATGACATACTTTCAAGTTTCAACCTATCTTGTTTTCATTATTGGATGAAGGACGCACAACTTTGTAATGCAAGGAAATGGGAGGAGGGGCGGACTCGCTAGTAACTGCGGGTGAAACAGTATAAAAATAGACGAGTTTTGCGTATCGTTGGCAAGGAGCGGAGGTGGTGCAGATCTCAATGCGACGAACTCACAAACACACGTGTGGTCTAAACAGCACGTGGCAAACACAATAGGCTACAAACTTTTACTTTATTCATCTGTAAATATTTGCATTGATCTTATAAATAAACTACATTTTGACTCGAAACTGGACGAAAAAAATTAGTTTAATTTCCAAATTATATATTGAGTGCAAATTTTTAGCTTTTGACAGTTATTAAAATCGGATATACATTAAGAAAACAAAAAATCTCAGACATCCATGAATTTTGTGTTTATAAAATCCAATTGATTAATCAATTTAAGAAGGGGGGGGGGGCTAACGTTTTACATACACATCAAACCAGGATATAATTTATTTTAAAAGGGATATTTATTTGTGGGTTGTAAATATTAAGTGTCCAATGTCGTACAGTAAAGTCTAGCTAAGTGAGCAGTGAGATCGGTCCATATCGCCTCTGACTGTGAGAAAGCCAATAAAAAGCGCATGAATAATTCATCAGATCTGAGTAGCCCGGGGCGAGGGAGGGGGGGGCAGGAAGGAAAGATTCTGCGGCTAGAAATAGACGCTTCCCATAGCGATTGTTGAGCAAGGTCATTGCGGGGGCGTTGCCGGCGACCCGTGCGCTCGGTGGTGGTGGGGGGGGGGAGGGGGGGGGGCTAGACGCCTGACTAATTGTTGAGGATTGTCGTGTAGAGTTGAGACACTGGGAATTCCTCATTTCATCATTATTTTAGTTATTTTTAGTCGTGGTCTCGATTAGAGTTGCTTTCCTGCTCGCAATTATGAATGAATAACTAAATATCCATTTCAGACACGAATTAAATTGGTACAAATAACAAATTAGTTCATTTTCATCAAACGGTTAATTTCCATTTTCCATTTTTAGTATTTTTCAATATTTTTCTATCGTGATTTTTAAGGAACTTGGGACAAATTTTGGATTTCGAACAAAAGCTACGAATTTTAGTTCAAATTTAAATTTGAAGTGCAATGCTAAAAGTAGATTTTCTGAATTTTTTGCTTTTTTAGATTTTCTGTATTTCATAAGACAGGAAACTACAAATTTCCGGGACAAACCAAAATTTTCACATTTTTAGCAGTTTTTTTGGGGATTTTTATTTTTAATTTCCTCTAATAAATGTACTATTCGTCCCATTGAAATGTTGATTTTATTTAAATCCACAAAAAATAAAAAATAAAAATGTGTCAAACAAAAAAACCTTATCATTTACCCGGATTAAAATTGTGATCATGGACACCATGTCTGAAAGGGACATTAGTGTTTAGGGTTTTCTTCGAGGAGCATTGATGTATAGAAGTGTCTAAACACAATTTCTAATTGTGCTTCGTTTTCAAATATTACGTGATGGACACATCATAAAAGTATGTTGAAAATTGATTGATTTGAATCCAAAATTTCCAATCGAAAATGACGAATTACAAAAATAAATAATTTTAATCAAAACGAAAAAAGTGTAGAAACCCAATTGAAAATAACCTCTGAATTGAACACAACTAAAATGTGAATCGTATTTTACAAACCAAAGTATAGGCCTCATCTACTATCAAATTGAAATAATGGAAAAATGAAATCACCCTCACATGGCTCTACATATAAACAAAAACAACAATACCAAACAAACTATACAACTATACGTATGAAAGCGCCCTCGCCCCCAGCATCATGACATGCACAGGGCGTCATTGCCCTACTAAGGACCTGGACGTGACGCGACATTTATGCAGACAAGATAGAGGGGGGGGGGGCAAGGCCGCTACGCCCATCTCAGACAGCCGAGATAAAAGAGATGCCACAAGGGCGGCAATGCATCAGTCTAGAGGCCGCTGACGACAAGAGTTATCACTGATCGGGTGCGATTCTAGATAGGCCGACGACAAACTGGGGTCATTGCATGTTCCTTGAAGAAGCTTTGCGTGTGCTGCTTGAGCAGACTGATGTTTTCATTAGCTGGGTCACATTTGATAGTCATCCAAAAAGAGCGGGATATTGAAAGAAGACCTGTCAATTCTGACATAGGTTGGCTGCTTATCTAGATGAAGATGAAGATGATGAAGATGAAGGCTACAAGCCAACCTTTGAAAATTTTGCATGTGTTAAAACAGCAACACAAGCCCATGAGTAAAATATTTCTTAAACTAAAAGTTATTTATTTATTGCAAATACAGTTTTATATTTTCCATAAGCTATCATTATGGATGTAATATGCTTTACAATACCTACCATTGAATAGGTAAATTATACTTGTAAGTGTACTTGGCACCATGAAATACGTAACGAACTGCCTGCAGGAGGATTCTGTAAGGTCCGCGTTAGAAGGAATCGCCCTGCTGGTTTATCACCAGCTGCATCAGGTGTACACCGCTTGCACTCCCGGTCACTAGGTGGACGCCTGGTCGTCCTCCAAGACACCCACGCTCAGCTCTACGACGAATTCTTGCAGTGGGTCCCAGACGATGCACAAATCATTACAATGCACTTTAGTGGGTAGTCGGCCGTGAGCCTGTCATCACTACACGCTGGGCGGAATAAACGCAATGCGGTAGATAAATAAATGCATAGATGCGAAAGCAAAACACCAATCGCAATCGCATGAAACATATTACAAATGCACTTAGTTGGTGACAAGTATATCAAGGGTAGGACATAAACATGTTTTATACTCAAGAAGAAAATATTTCGAGAACACGATATTTGTAGATTTGCCAGAGTTATTAACTTTATTTAAAAAAAAAAGATTTGTCGTTCTATATATTTTTTTATATTATTAGCTGAACAAACGCCTAAGTGATCTGGTGTTGATTAAAATCACCAACTTACAAGAAGACGATCTAAATTAGACTTCAAAATGGACGTTTCCAAATCAACATCAATGGAGGATACTGTGCCTCGACGCGAGCTCGTCTCCGCGTGAGAATGATGAAGGTGCGGGGCAGTGAGGTTGTTCCGATCCAACTGTTTATAAGAGTATTTTCACAAGCTTGTATTGTTTGGGTGAGGGTACTCAATTGAGATTGGTATCTACTATTTATAACTTCGAAATTTATTTGAAATTAAAAGAGGTGGCCGTTACTATAGAATAAAAAAGTTCATCCGTAAGAATGGCTGTAAAAAGCGTTAGAGAAGCAGTCGAGTTTATTTAATTTCACTTTCCAGTTTCAACTGGGGAAACATGGCAAGGAATGTTATATGTTATTGTGTAAATAAATAAAAATATATATAATTAGTTTAAAAATAAATAAATATTTAAAATAAAATCGTGTTTTTTCAGGAGAGGACATTAAATTTAAAACAGACTAAGCCAACCCTGTAGGCGCCGACATCATCGTCGAGCGAACAATGACCAGCTTATACCGGCATATATAAGTTGGAAACACCGATCAATCAAGCTGGGTACGATTCCACCCCCGGACAGCGCCAGAATCAACCAGGCTAATTCGGAACAATCTTAGAATTTATTAAATATTTATGTTACATCGTCCATTGTTGGTTGCATTGCACGCAACATTCTTTGTCGCGCCGTACAACATGAGATTGATATCGTCGACGTCACTAGCGTCTTCTCTCCAATCAGATGAGTGGAGAGGAGATTGCTCCCGCCCACTACGTGCTGAAAAGAGAAGTGGATTGCCTCACTC
>JAMZAV010006503.1:0-36516 GCA_024449915.1 Sweltsa coloradensis
AGGCCTCTCTTTTGTCCTGCCACCACTCCTCTTCTTCCACCACATTCCAGTCCCTCCTCGCTGTTCCACATCTTTTTTACACACTATTCTGCCATTGTTGTTGTGATTTGCCCCTTGGTCTCCTCTCCTACCTAGAATTTCCAATTTCATCAACCTTCTCGGTGATCTCGCTCTTTTCATCCTATTGACATGTCCGAACCACTTTAATCTTCTCTCTCCAATTCGCTCCATTAAATTCTTCTCACCTACTTCAAAATTAACTGCCATGAACATCAAGGACTTTCTTTGGTATTCACAGATGGCTTCAAAATGGACAACAAGGCTGGAAATGCCTTTTATTGAACTGAACGTTTCAGGCTAAGCGACGTGTGTTCAGTTTTCACTGCAGAGTTAATTCGCCATCCGTGAAGCTATTAAATACATTCTACGTTGACATTGTGGAGAATACCATTTGTTTCAGATAGCGTAAGTTTACTTCAAGCTATAAAACTCATGTATTCAAGTCATCATTTGGTACAAGACATCTAATTCTATTTAGAAAAACTAAACTCTAAGGGTTTATAATAGAGTTTTGCTGGATACCTGAGACACGTAGGCATAGAGGGAAATGAACACGCTGATCGGGCTGCTAAGGAAGCTTCCCAGCGTCGCGACGTTGATTTCAATCTAGTTCCCGTTCCAGATGTCAAGAGTGGATTCAAGCAACGATTGTTGGATTTGCGACAAGCATCTTGGGATGTGGTGCAAAATAACAAATTGCGTAGTGTGATGCCCACACTGACTAATAAAATTCGTCCACCTACGTCTCGACTCTCACGTAGAGAAGAGGTGGTATTGTCCAGAATTCGAATAGGCCACACACGTCTAACTCACGGATATCTCTTAACCAGAGAAAAGGTTATTCCCAGATGTGACACATGTGATGTATACCTTTGACCGTACATCATATGCTAGAAGAATGTACCAAATATGATGCCTTGCGCACGCAATTTCCCCCGTCTCGGCCTGGAGTAGAATTGGCCCAGAGCATGGCTCTGCTAATCGTAAAAGGCGATTCAAGAGAAAAGGTCCGCCTCGCAAACATCAGCATGTAAGAAGGGTAGTTTTTCACTCCCCGAAACTAGAGGCGAGCTCTGGCAATCATCGTTGGGGACCTGGCTCCCTTCCTTTGACGACCCCTCGACGACGATGATAATGACACAACGAACGATGACAAAGACGAAGACAATGACGACCGCGACGGGAGAAACCCCCCTTCCTTCCCTACCCGTGGCTGGTTCTGACCAGCATGGGCCCCTCCTCCCTGAAAATCAGTTATATAACTGAGTGGATAGACTCTAAATAAAATTTATTATTTATTTATCCCCTAGGCTAGAGTGGTGCATTGTGACCTAACGGTTGACGCGTCCTTAATCCAAATAAACAAAACTCTAACGACTAACGTCATATCAGAGTGAAACGTGCGTGCCATGAGACGTTATGACACAAAATAATGATTGAGCTTTTATATCCTGGACAAAAATAAGAACTTAACTTTATTTGACATGTTGTCGGTTGCCATTTTGTTTTAAAGTAAAGTATAGTTGTGGACTTGTGTGGCTGAGACATTGTCGTTGTTCTAGATATCAGATATCATCAAGACTCTAGGCCTGACAGAGGCTGAGCACACCATGACTGAGATGCTGTCTGGCGGACAGAAGAAGAGGCTCTCGGTGGCGCTAGAACTGATCAGTAATCCTCCAATCCTGTTCCTGGACGAGCCGACAAGGTGAGTGATCACAGAGACACCGTCTGGGCCCGGGGGAGAACTTGGCCCAGAGCATGACTCTGCTCATCCAAAGATTCGAGGAAAGAGGCAAAGTCCATCTCGCATTACTCCTTGAAACTAGAGGCGACCTCTGGCGGTCGTCGTCGGGGACCTCTCCCCCTTCCCTTGACGACCTCACCGATGACGACCACGAGACGACGTGAGATGAGAATCATACTTTCCTCCCCATACCCGTGGCTGGTTCTGACTAGCATGGGAGTTTCCTCCCCATCTCCTATTATAGGTGAAGTGGCGTATCCAAGAATTCATAAAGGGGGGTTCAATCAATTAATTCATAGATGTATTGAAGGCTAAGAGGGGGAGCCCCCCGGGAAAAAAAAACTTCTTTTAGGTCATTTTGGTGAAAATCTGTGTCTTTTTAATCATCACATGACCAACTTTATTGGCTATCTACCAAGATCCTGTTTTGGTCAGATGGTCATTTGCCTTCCTCCCCTTACCCGTGGCTGGTTCTGACCAGCATGGGCTCCTCCTCCCCACCCCCCTTAGGCTAGAGTGGTGCATTATGACCTAACGGTTGACGCGCCCTTAATCCAAATAAACCAAACTTTTGTGTTGCGATAATCCAATTACTAAATATTCTCCATCTCATACATAACTTTTATTTTGCTATTACTATTATCATCATTTTATTTTATTGTTTATACACTTGGAAAACAATATAATCATCTAACACACCATTAACTCATCTCATTAAGTTTCAATATCACAGGCGGCGCAATATAACCTAACCGGTTGAAGCGCCTTAGTGTCTCACGTCGTCGTCTCGAAACGTGGGAAGGTTGTTTTCCCCTCTTTCCCCCTCACCCCCTGGATACGCCACTGTCTAAGTGAGAGTGGCGCATTATGACGTAACGGTTGACGCGCCCCCAATCAAAATAAAGTTTTTTAAAACTGATTACGACTTTCTGACTCACGGATATCTCCTAACAAGAGAAAAGTTTGTTCCCATGTGCGACAAATATGTGATGTGAGCCTACCCTTAACTGTACATCACAATATGTTAGCCCAAACCCGAATGTACTAAATATGATGCATTTCGCGTGCAATTCGATCTCTCCCAATCATATGAAGAACTTCTATCGAATGATTGCTGTGACAAACTTTCTAAATTTCTTGTTCGAAGTAATTTGATTAATTAAATTTCATTAAATCAAAAACATTTCCTCTTTCATTAATAAAAATAGAAATTTTACTTTTGTTACCACTATCATCTCTATCATTTTCTTTTCTTGTATAAAATTAGAAAACGATATAAAAATTAACACACTACAAACTCAATTTATTAACTTACAATATAACATGCGGCTCAATATGGTTGACCCGGTTGAAGCGCCCTCGTGTCTCACGTAGTCTGCCTTACTTGCATGGCGAGTTTGTCTTTGGTATTCATTCTATGAGTTGTCGTTTTGTTTCAACCGACAAAATGTCCCTGACAAAATCGTGTTGGAGAACTTTTAATACTTGCCCGCAAATCATATTGTCGTGATATGTTTGGTAATTGAATAACATTTAATTAAAATTATTTCGAATTATTTGAATAGTTAAGGTTTACTTACGTACTTACTTCCTACAGTTTCAAATGACACTTTATACACTTTGACATACCATGCTAGCAGCTATAGATAATGTCAACAAAGAATCGACGGTGCTTCCAGGAACAAGCTCAAACCACCGCTAGCAGAATCTACAAGACAGTTAATAATTACTGAATGAATTTTACCTGCACATAGTGCAGGAAGGCTAATACAGGGCACGTGTGGCCCTCTGTAGCCTGACACAGTGATTACAGAGTTACAAGTTTAGATAAACATTACAACAAAAGACATCACGAGAACATGACATTCATAGAGTTAGTCGACAAGAAAGGCAAAAGGCGGATAAGGGTACTTGAAGCGGGGTAGCGGCCTGAAGGCTCGAAGGCGAAACAAGGTTGTGAAGCTCATTCCTGCCGCCTGCGTGAATACGTTGCACGAAAGCCCCTACGAGGGTGTCGAGTCGAGCGCTGATACCACCGACGCAGAACATAACTGCTAATTTCAAAAGACGATTGAAGAGAAAAAGTCCATCTCGCAAACATCAACTAGTAAGAAGGGTGGTATATAACTATTAATATATATATCTCCCCGAAACTAGAGGCGAGTTCTGACGGTCTTCATCGGGATCCTCTCCCCCTTCCCTTGACGGCCCGTGGCTGGTTCTGACCAGCATAGGTCCCTCCTCCCCATATTCCGGCCCTTGACTAGTGGTGCATTATTACCTAACGGTTGACGCAAATAAACAAAAGCCCCCCCCCCCCATATTCCCATGGCTAGAGTGGCGCATTATGTCCTAACGGTTGACGGCGCCCTTAATGCAAATAGACTAAAAACAAAGAAGCTAAAAAACAAAATTAATTTGTTTAAATACAAAATAATCATTAACTTATTTTGAAATGACACAGGCGGCGCCATATTATGACCTATCCGGTTGAAGCGCCCTAATTTCTCACGTCGTCATATCACCCCTTTTGGAATAAAATATAGTTATATACTAACTAATAAACTACATTATCACAGGAGGCGCAATATGACCTAACGGTTGACGCGCCCTTAGCCTAATAAACATCAGGAACCCTTCCTATGGGGACGGGTGACTAAGCACTAAGCAGGCCTCGGCTGGTTGGAAGCAGCGAGAAAAAGCAACCGGGATCATCATTCATCAGAACTTCTCGAGGTTTGACCTTGTTACACGGGAGAAAATTATTAACGATAACTGGCAATTAAATCGTACAACGAGACATTCGTCTTTGGAAGCGTCGAAAACCTTGAAGGAATTCCTTCAGCCATGACTCAGGTGACGGGTATTGATTCGCGACCTCTGCCATAAGTCTCGCGTTTATTACGTTTTTTGTGTCGAATTAGAAATCCTTGCTTATGAGATGTTCCTTTGAATGATTTTACGTTATAGGTAATTCAGAAACTAAAAAACTTCTGCTGCCTGACCTTAATTAGAAAACATTACTTTAGTGGGACTAATTGAAAGTATTTGGTTCCAATTTTTATGCATAAAATCAATCATTAATGGAGAATTTTTCGGATGTCGATCTGTGTCCAAGGTTTGCTCGAACTGGCGGGACGACTTGCCTGCATGGTCCTTAGGTTCTTGAGGATGCTCCTCCCCCAACGCGGTCAAGTGATGTCTTACATCACAACGCGCCCACCTTGATCGAGAAACATTTGCAACCTTGTGAACCAAGTAGTTGGATATCAAGTACTTGGCATTATGTAACCAGAGCAAAGTTTGTCCCACTTGGCAACCTTCTCTATGCCGTATGGTAGGCGGATGAAAGGGTCCACCGCTGTAAATGTTATAACTTATTTTTCTACCATGACCTCCCTCGAACACGATGCAATGACACAACGCACGATGACAAAGACCGATGACCGCGACGCGGAGTAACCCCTCTTCCTCCCCGTAACCGTGCTGTTTTTCTGACCATGCATGGCCCTCCTCACTCCCCCTCCACCCACCCTAGGCTAGAGTGGTGCATGATGACCTAACGGTTGACCCGCGTCGTTAATCCAAATAAACCAAATCCTACCAGGTCCAATTCACTGTGGGAGCGCCTAGCCGCTGTTTTTTCCTAAGTTTCTGACTTTGGGCCCCACCAATTCGGGCTTTTCTGTGGACTTTTCGGCTTTCCGGGCAGCATCTTTCTCTCACTGACAATACAGCTCATTCATAAACTCTTAGACATTCATAATATCCCCGTCTGGTGCCCGGAGTACAATTGGGCCCGGAGCATGGCTCCTGCTAATCGTAAAAGCAAGAGAGGGGAAAAATCCATCTCGCAAACATCGCTTAGTATAACAAGAGGAGAGAAGGATATTATATTCCTTGAAACTTAGATTTGATATCTGACATTCGTCTTCGGGACCCACCCCATCCCTTGCACCTCTTTGAAAAGACGACGAAGACGACGACCTATGACCAAAGACGATTAACGACCACGACCGTGAAAACACTCTTTTCTCCTCCCGCTAACCCATGGCAATTTCTGACACATAAAGCACCTCCTCCCCATATCCCCTAGCTAAGTGGCCGCATTTATGACCTAATGGTTGACGCAACTTATCCAAATAAACCAAAATCAAGCTCGCAAACATTATGCCTGTATCTACATAGGAGAGTATTTTAGCTCCCCGAACTAGAGACCGTACAGCTCTGTGGCCGGCGACTTGAGAACCTCGTATAAAACCCTGGCAACGCAACCTTTCCTCACCCTTTCCCCCATTTAAAACAGTTTCACAGAATAAAATGTAATGCAAAAAATGATAGCGAGTGTGGAGTGGTGAATTTGAGTGTGAATTTGAAAAAGGTGTTTGTGTGAGTAGCGTGATTATTATGTTAGACTGCTGTATGATCTTGATTAAAGTTATTGTACGACGAAGTCTCGTCGCAATTTATAAAAAGCTTTTTCTGTGGGAACCTACTCCCGTCTGGGCCCGGGGTTAGAATTTGGCCCAGAGCACGGCTCTGCTAACCGTACAAGGCGATTCAAGAGAAAAAGTCCACCTCGCAAACATCAGCTAGTATGAAGGGTAGTAGAATCTAGAGGCGAGCCCCCTGACAATCGACGTCGGGGCCCTTTTGCCCCCTTCCCTTTGACGACCCCCCCGGCGACGATGACGACAATGACACCACGAAACAACCAGACAAAAACGATGACGACCGCGACGCGAGAAACCCCCCTTATACTCCCCATACCCGAAGCTGGTTCTGACCAGCATCGGCTCCTCCTCCCCCCCATCCTTAGGCTTAGAGTGGTGCATTATGACCCTAACGGTTGACGCCCCCTTAATCCAAATCAAATATATATAAATTTATATTACTTTCATCATTTTTTTTTCTTATAAAATACCCTTTTACACTTAGAAAACAATTTAATTATCAAACACACCATTAATCTTCTCCTCATCTTTCAAAATCACAGGCGGCGCAATATGACCTAACCGGTTAGAAGCGCCCTAGTTTCTCACTTCGCTTTGTTAATCTTCACTTGGCCGCTTCGCGAACGCTTTTTCCAGTCGCGTTAATGGATGAGCTTTTTTTTTTGGAATATTTCTGTCCAATGATTACTTTTTTTAAGTGGAATCTCATTACTTTTTCAAAAGTTATTTAAGTGATTTTCCCTTGTAATTATACACCTGTAAAAGGCTAATATTAAAACCTTTTATTGCTATGAATTTTGATCAACTTTTTTAGTTTTTTCTTTCAAGAGGTACTACATCACCATAATCTTTATGTCAATGTAAATATGACGTTGAGCCCCACCCATTTGGTCTGAATCGGTCCAAATATCACGAAAATGTCGTATTTAAAACCGGGGGAAAAATCGTAAAAGTACGATTTCTAAAATAATATATATTTTCAAATGTCTCTAAAATCATAACATATATAATTTCAGTGATTTTAAAACGTTCCCATAAAGTTTCATCAATATCGGAGGTTGCCAAATATGAAGAAAATACCCACTAAAATTGAAAACATCGAAAAAGTACGATAATCATAAGAAATATTTGATCGATTTTACCCAAAAACGTGGCAGGTCTAAGTTCAGAGATTTCGAAAGGTCCCCTCCAATTTTTCATCAAGATCGCATATGCCGTTTGCCCGTAGAGAGCGAACAAACAGAAAAAAAACTATCCAAAACAAAACACCCGAGCTATTTTTTTTGGGTAACGTAAGTGAAAAAAAAAAAAAAAAAAAACCCCAAAGTGGAAATTGACGTCTTCGCTTCGCTCATCCAATATGGAAATTCTCCCCTCCCCAACAAGTCAACACACCATCCACATTTTTTTTAAAGTTCAGAAAAGCAAACATTAATCATGTGCTCGTGTTGGCATTTCGATGACTGGCGGCATACCTGTTTTTATTTCCCTGTATTCACAGTGGTCATGGGGTTGTGATGAAATAAATCAAACCTATCGCATGGATGTTTTGACGCTTTTAAGCTATTGTCTTGTTCTTTTGATTGGGCTGCGGACATCCCGCATATATGGGTCAACAAAAAGAAAGGGGTTGTTTGTTCTGCTGTTTCTTGCTAGCTGCTGCCGTGCATGTAATCGGATGCAAGTTTTACTTGTGAATAATAAAAAAAAATCAATACGGAATCATTGCATCTTAAACCTATAATAAATGGTTTAATTGTCATAGTATCTACATTTTGCAAGAGATCAGGCATTTACAGATGTACAGACAATATGGTCATGAAATACAGATTTACACCGAAGAACAGCAAAACTTAATTTTAAAAAAGTTAGGAAACAATATAACCATCAAACACACCATAATCTAATTGCATTAAGTCTTTCAATATCACAGGCTGCGCAATACGACCTACCTGTTGAAGCGCCCTAGTTTTCTCACGTCCCTCATTGATTTAAGCACGTGGTTTAAATTGTGTGCTTATTTGCAAATTTTGGTAAACCTTCTTCACTCTTCACAATGGACAAAAAAAGGGGATGAGCAAGGGGTACTTTTCTTGTAAACTCGGCATCGTTTTCGTCTTCCTTGTTGTGTTAGAATCACAAAGTAGATATGTGGGTGAAGCGTTCAAACACATTTCCTTTATTTATTTCCTATTTCTATTCAAACTAAATCATATTTTCTTTTACCATTTATATCATCACCATTGTTTTCTTTCCTTTTATAAAGTTTGAAAACAATATAACATCAAACAAACTATAAACTCATTTGAGTTAACTTTCAATATCACAGGAGGCGTAAAAACGACCTTAGCAGTTAAAGCGCCATAATATCTTACGTCGTCCTAAATGACGTCTCTAAGAGCTTTGGCAATCGTCGTGTGACAATGACACAACGAACGATGACAAAAACCATGACGACCCCCCCCCCCCCCTTACCCGTGGCTGGGTCTGACCAGCATGGGCTCCTCCCCCCCATATCCCCTAGGCTTGCGTGGTGCATTATGACCTAAAAGGTTGACGCGTTCTTAATCCAATTCGACCAAAAACAAAAATCCATCTTTCACTAACTATGTACAAGCCAATAGGATTAATATATCCCCGTCTGGACCCGGGTAGAATTGTCCCAGAGCATGGCTCTGCTAATCGTAAAAGGCGATTCAAGAGAAAAAGTTCTCCTCGCAAAAATCAGCTTGTATGATGGGTAGTATTTTACTCCCCGAAAATAGAGGCGAGCTCTGGCAATCGTCGTCGGGGACCTTGCCCCCTTCCCTTGACGACCCCTCGACGACCCCTCGACGACGATGACGACAATGACACCACGAACGATGACTAAGAGAATGACGACCGCAACGTGAGAACCCCCTTTCCTCCCCTTACCCGTGGCTGGTTCTGACCAGCATGGCCCCTCCTCCCCATATCCCCTAGGCTAGAGTGGTGCTTTATGACTTAACTTTTTTACGCGTCCTTAATCCAATAAACAAAAAAAGGATTTATTATGGGAGATTGTTGCCGGGTGGGACCTAGCACGAAAAGTAAAGGTTTAAAACATTCTCCACAGGTCATGATAACCCCAATACATTCTTTTTAATATGTAAAATGTATTAACGAACTTTTTGGGGTTTAATGGGTTAATACTTCTTTAATACTATGTATCCAATTATAAGTTATAAAATGTGGAGGTATGACCTAATGGTTGAAACTTGACGCAAAACTTTGTCTGAATAGGATTTTTTTTTTATAAACAAAATTATACTTGTAAATCACCTAAAAGTATTAACCCCAAGCTAATTACTCACATAAAAAGTTTCAAATCTAATATTTATTATTCAACTATACAATATAGTCAGCGCATTATGATCTAAGGGTTTAAAACGGACCTAATTTCTCATGTATAACCCAATACATGATATGTGTTTGCCAACCCGTGGTGGATGTCAGTGGCGGATCTAGGACATAATCATGGGGGGGCGATTTGCGTGCGCATGTACAGTCGTGGGAAAAGGGGCCTTTAAACGCGGGCGCACGGGGGGTATGGGGGCGGAGCCCCCCATTAATTGCGGCGCGGCGAAAAATTTGAAAATCAGGTTTTAGAGTGCATTTGGTGCGTTTTAAAAAAAAAGTGGTGGGCGGAATGCAATACGGAAAAAAATGTAGTTTGTGTTGCACCAATTTGTTTGTCGTCATGTCGAGCTTACAATTTACAGCATTGGCCTAGATTGCAACATTATTATAAACGTTTGATCTTTTTTCAATTCATCTTTTATTTATTTATTAAACGTCTATCCTATTTAGTTAAAAAACGATTCACATAGGAGGACAACTTAATAAATCGAAAGTACACTGATGCAGACCATTTCAGAGGCCCAAAATAATTATTTTTTGACAACATAAAGGAAAGTTGATTTTTATTTGGAGTTTTAAATAAATAGGCCGCAGGCGAAAATTTTGAAAAAACAGGTTTTTAGAGTGCATTTGGTGCGTTTTAAAAAAAAGTGGTGGGCGGAATGCAATACGGAAACATGTAGTTTGTGTGCACCAATTTGTTTTGTCGTCATGTCGAGCTTACAATTTACAGCATTGGCCTAGATTGCAAAATTATTTAAACGTTTGATCTTATTTTCAATTCATCATTTTATTTATTATTAAACGTCTATCCTATTTAGTTTAAAAAAACGATTCACATAGGACAACTTAATAAATCGAAGTACACTGATGCAGACACATTTCAGAGGCAAACTAATTATTTCTGACAACAAAAGGAAAGTTGATTTTTATTTGGAGTTTTAAATAAAAAAGCGCCGCAGGCGAAAATTTTTTAAAATCAGGCTTTAGAGTGCATTTGGTGCGTTTAAAAAAAGTGGGGGCGGAATGCAATACGGAAACAATGTAGTTTGTGTGCACCAATTTGTTTTGTCGTCATGTCGAGCTTACAATTTACAGCATTGGCCTAGATTGCAACATTATTTAAACGTTTGATCTTATTTTCAATTCATCATTTTATTTATCCTATTTAGTTAAAAAAACGATTCACATAGGACAACTTAATAATCGAAGTACACTGATGCAGACACATTTCAGAGGCAAACTAATTATTTCTGACAACATAAAGGAAAGTTGATTTTTATTTGGAGTTTTAAATAAATAGCGCCGCAGGCGAAAATTTTGAAAATCAGGTTTTTAGAGTGCATTTGGTGCGTTTTAAAAAAAAGTGGTGGGCGGAATCCAATCGGAAACAATGTAGTTTGTGTGCACCAATTTGTTTTGTCGTCATGTCGAGCTTACAATTTACAGCATTGGCCGAGATTGCAACATTATTATAAACGTTTTGATCTTGTTTTCAATTCATCATTTTATTTATTTATTAAACGTCTATCCGATTTAGTTAAAAAACGATTCACATATAGGACAACTTAATAAATCGAAGTACACTGATGCAGACACATTTCAGAGGCAAACTGATTATTTCTGACAGCATAACGGAAAGTTGATTTTTATTTGGAGTTTTAAATAAATAGCGCCGCAGCGAAATTTTGAAAATCAAGCTTTTAGAGTGCAATTGGTGCGTGCACAATAAATAATAAAATCATTTTTTTTTTAATTTTTAAAGAATCATGGGGGGCGATCGCCCCACCGCCCCCCCCCTGTATCCGCCACTGGTGGATGTCACTTGACTGCTGTGTTGAGTCACATAGAGCCGTATAGTCGGCTGCGTTTCAACCCTGACAGCATTATCCTATCAGTCATTAGTCTCACTTGGCCAGTAGCACGCAACATCTATGCTGCCATGGTCTGAAGAACAGACTGCTGTGAAACACCGGAAGAGAATTACGTCCGCTGCACTCTCATCCAGCCCACAGTCACTGCAGTACTCTACACCTAGACACTAATTATACTTTAATTATAGTTTTTCAAATGTTAACTAATGAATGTTATATAACACGTACATTCATCTCGTTGTGTTAATGGCATCTTTTGCTGTGAGGAGTGCCGTGTTATGAATCCATGGTTTTAGGGGTGTAGTTCACCATGTTTCAGCTCCTTCTCCCCCGTCTGGGCCCGGGGTAGAATTGGCCCAGAACGTGGCTCTGCTGATCGTACAAGGCGATTCAAGAGAAAAAGTCCACCTCGCAAACAATAGGTATAGTATGAAGGGGAGTATATTAATCCCCGAAACTAGAGGCGAGCTCTGGCTTTCGTCGTCGGGGACCTCTCCCCTTTTACCTTGACGACCTCCCCGACGACGATGACAATGACGACCACGACGTGAGAATCCCTCCTTCCTCCCCTTACCCGTTGGCTCGTTCTGACCAGCATGGGCCCTTCCTCCTCCCCCCTCCCCCTAGGTTAGAGTGGTGCATTATGACCTAACGTTGACCGCGTCCTTAATTCAAATAAACCAAAAAACCGTGACATGGTCCTGACGCATGCGATTTTCCTCCCTTTCCCTGCCCTAGAGTGGCGCATGAAGACCTAACTTTGGCGCCAAATAAACTTTAACCTTACTTAAAACTTAAACTGAGGATGCTCGCATATTGCTCCTAGAAATAGAAAAGTGAGAGTATACTGACGGTTAGTTGCAACGCAATCACTGTGCACCGAGACGGAGATCTCGAGTGTAGGTTACACATGGCTGACTCTCATGTTGTGACAGCGAAGAGAGCTGGCGTTCTCGGATGAGGTGTAATGACAGAGAAGTCTAATTGTGAGACGTCGCATTGTCGTCCGGACACACGATGCTATCATCCATCACGATGTCGACATTGTCCTCGAGGACGACGTGTGACTGGGTCGCACGACGAGGCAGAGAGGTTCATTCCAAGACGAAGGGTATTTTAATATTATTATTTTATCACTAGGAAGCTTTGCAAACGCTTTTTCAGGCGCGTTGTTGGATGAGCGTAATTTTTTTTAAACGAAAAAAAGCGTAAAATTGCGATTTCATAAGAATTATTTTTAGATTGCGGTCAAATTTCACACCAATATATTAATTCATAAAATTAAGGAAAATGTGAAAATATCATTACAATCGGATAAAGATTGTAGGTGTTTATAAGTCGAATAATTATTTTTTTTTACGAAAAAAAGCGTAAAATTGTGATTTTCATGGGAATTATTTTTCGATTGCGCTCAAATTATACACCAATATATTAATTTATTAAATTAAGGATCTGTGAAAAAATCATAACAATCGGATAAACCATGTAAGTGTTATAAGTCGAAGAAAGGTTTTAAAAATCGAAAAAAATCGTAAATTGCGATTTTCATGAGAAATAATTTTTCGATTGCACGAAAAAAAAGTAGAGATTTCGAAGGCCCCCAGAAAATTTAATCCCAATTGGAGTATCGTGTTAACAAACAGCACAAAAATACAGAAAAAAAGAAGAAAAAAACATTCTGGATCTTTTTCTCCAGGGTAGTGAAATGGAATCTCTGCTTCACTTGCTACGCTCATCCAATTTATTGTCTTTACCTTTAATAAACGTCAGGTCGTCGGGCACATCTCTACGTTCCCGTGAGTGTTGCATAATGACTAACGGTTGATGCGCCCTTAATCAAAATAAATTAAACTAAATTAAAAATGTTGAGGACCTCCCCGACGACGATGACCATGGCAACACGAACGATGACAAAGACGATGACGACCACGAATTGAGAATCCCCCCTTTTCTCCCCTTTACTTTAACCATAATCCGTGGCAGGTTCTGACCCACACTGGGATTTTCCTCGCCATAACCACTGGGCTAGAGTGGCGCATTTATGACCTAGTGGTTGACACGCCGCCTCAACCCAAATAAACTTTAAAAAACTATTTTAATGTGTATATATTATTGTGGTTAATTGATTGATTGGATATTGATTACGTCCTCATATTAATGCACTTTGACTATTCGAGACGATTATATTGTGGCTAAATTTAGTAAAGAATTGATTCATTTCAATTATTGCTAGACATCAACTGAATGTGCCAAGTCATAACTGACCAAGTAATAAATACCACATTTTGAGATAAATAGATATAACTAATAACGCAACTTATTTTTAATTTTAAAGTATTCAAAATTGCATAGTAGTTATAACCATAACATACCTAACAAAGGCAATATTGTACAGACCTAAGGATTTTTGTATTGACTTATTTTCCTTAAAAACAATTGGGGTCAGTAAAGTGACTTGAGGTTATCACTTGGGCATTTTCTTGGCTTCTCTTTTCTCTTTTCTTTTTTGTGGATTCAAACAACGATTGTTGGATTTGCGTCTTGCATCTTGGGATGTGGTGCAAATAACAAATTGCGTTGTGTGATGCCCACACTGACTAATAAATTCGTCCAGTACGTCTCGACTCTCACGTAGAGAGGAGGCGGTATTGTCCAGAATTCGAATAGGCCACACCGTCTAACTCACGGATATCTCGTAACCAGAGAAAAGGTTATTCTCAGATGTGACACATCTGATTATGCTAGCAGTGTACCAAATATGATGCCTTGCGCATGCAATTTGATCTCTCTCAATCATTTAACGAACTTTTATCATATGATAACGGCGACAAAACTTTCTAAATCTCTCATCCAAAGTAATCTATTAACAAAGTTTAATTCACATCATACACATTTCTTTCATTGCTTTATTTTCATTCACATAAATAACTTTTGTTTTGCTTTGACTATCATCATCATTTTATTTAGTTATATTTACACTTGGGAAAACTCCATTAACTCAACTCATCAACTTTCAGCATCACAGGCGGCGCAATATGACCTAACCAGGTGAAGCGCCCTAGTTTCTCACGTCGTCGTTGGCGAATAAACTAGCACGTCACTTGAAAAATAAATGTTAAATAAAATATTATATCAATTTATATTTTTTGGCTTAAAATAATGATTTTATCTTAAATTTGTATTCCAAATTACAAAATAAAATAAGACTAGAAGAGGTCTAAAATAAATTCCTTTCTTTAGTTAATATTTACATAAGCAGTAAAACATTCACAATAACTCAATTAGAAAATGTGATTTATTACACGAACATGATAGCCAACCTCAAGGCAAGAAATGACCAAGTAACTCCATCAGTTGTTACCTTGAGGCAAACTTTCGTCGCCTTATAAACGGTATAGAACGGCTTGAACTTGAGTGTTACTGCATTTAAATGATGCCCTATGCCTGAAGAATACATTGGCGGTCCTTACTCACTGCCGCATTTTTTGTAACTGTGGCACTTGTTGTCCTGGCCTATTCAATTGTGAATGGGATTTTACCCCTTTGTAGCTTCCTATAAGATTTTACTCATTTCGTGTGTTTTCAAAAAATGTGGAGCATGCACAAATAAATACATAAGTACACGCATAGGCCCCCGTCTGGACCCGGGGAAGAATTCGGCCCAGAGCATGGCTCTGCTATAAGGCGATTCAAGAGAAAAAGTCCAACTCGCAATATCAGCTAGTGTAAGGGAAGGGGAGTAATTACTCCCCAAAAGTAGAGGCGAGCTCTGCCTATCGTCGTCGGGGACAACCTCCTCCTTCCCTTGATGACCCCCCGACGACGATGACAATGGCACAACGAACGATGACTAAGACGATGACGACCGCGATGTGAGAAACCCCTCTTCTCCCCTTATCCGTGGCTGGTTCTGACCAGCATGGGCCCCTCCTTCCCATATCCCCCCATGCGCCCTTAATCCAAATAAACAAACAATATAAATTTAAAAAACAATATTATAATCTTAAACACACTATATGAACTCATTTCATAAATTTACAATATTACAGTCAGCGCAATATGACCTAACCGGTTAAAACTGCCCTAGTTTCTCACGCCGTCTTTTTGTCATGAATCTTGCTCTTGGTTTCGCTTGTAAAGGACGAGTGTATCTAAATTCCGAGACATTTAAACGGTTTTAAACAAGTCCTCGGGCCGTGGGTTTAAACCGTGACTTCCCCGGCTAATGTGTTCTGATTGTGACGGACGGCGCTTTCTAGTTTTACTACGCGGCGCGCGTGAACTTGAGCGCGAGGATTGTCTGTGGTCAGCGACTGACGGGCGCTGTTACGTCACACGCCGGGGGTCACGCCTTTCTAGGTCGGGACAAACAGAGGTGTTAGAAACTTGTTAGAAAATATGCACCAGCCTGCACTATTGGTGTAACGGATGATAATAATATGAATAGTGAGAAAACTTTCTAAATTTCTCATATGAAGTAATTTGTTTAAAAACATATTTTATTTCTCATCCAAAATATACCCCTACGCACCCGTGGCTGGTTCTAATCAGAATTAGACTTTCCTCCCCGTATCCCCTAGGTTAGAGTGGCGCAATATGACCTAACTGTTGACGAGCCCTTAATCCAAATAAACCAAATATTAATTTTTCAATCAAATAATTATTTTAAACATCAGAATCACCATTTGTTATTGACATTTTTTTTTTTTTTTTATAAACATTCCAAACAAACAAACAAAAAAACAATTTTATTTTTATTTGCCTACGGTATAACAGGCGGCGCAAAATGACCTCCCGGATTGAAGCGCCCCAGTTACTCACGGTACACTTACATAAGATTAAAAAAAAATCAAATAAAAAAAATACCGACAGTGTTGGCTCGAGCCGAGCTCAAAGTTTTCCTCAAGGGATTGAGTCCTCTAAAATAGCCGGGCATCCTACAAAACATGATTTATTATTATTACATAAAAATATGTTTTGTGTTACAGAATACATTATTATTACATAAAAATATGTTTTGTGTTGGGGAGTACGTTACTCCTCGAAACTAGAGGCGAGCTCTGCAATCGTCGTCGGGGACACCTCCCCTCCCTACTACCTAACGGTTGACGCGCCCTTAATCCAAATAAATCAAACTAATTAAACTTCTTTTATCATGCATTTGAATTGGCTACACAACTCTGTTTCATGGATATCTATTCAACTCACAAGGGAAAAGTTTTTTCTGTCGTGCGCGGTGGCACATGGTCGTCCGAATCGTATAGCTCTTCGAGAGCGTGGGTTCGAATCCCGCACAAGGCATGTTTTTTTGTAATCCTTCTTCATCGTCATCTGTTACCACTCGTCGTCTCGAATAGTGCATTAATATGAGACTTTAAGAAGCAACAAACAAAAATCATTATTATCCTATGCGAGACGTGTGGTTTACCTCTTTAACCATAGTCATAATAATGTTAATATAGAATGAAACAAATATGATGTCTTGCGAGCGCAATTTAGTCTCTCCTAATTGGATGAGCGTATCGAGCGTAGCGAGAGCAGCGAAGATTCCATTCTACTACACTGGAGAAAAAAATCCGGAATGTTTTTTTCTCTCTCTTTCTTTCTGTTTGTATTATTGTGTCTGCTTCCGGCTATACCGATACTAAAATTGCGGTGAAATTTTATGGAGGCCTTTGAAATCTCTGAACTTGAGCGCAACCGAAAAATTATTTCTCATGAAAATCGCAATTTTTCAATTTTTTTTTTTCGATTTTAAAACATTTTTTCGACTTATAACACCTATGCATGCTTTATCCGATTGATATGATTTTGTGATGATTTTATGATTTAATATGATTCATGTGAAATTTGAGCATAATCGAAAAATTATTTCTCATGAAAATCGCAATTTTACGTTATTTCGTTTAAAAAAAATTACGCTCATCCAACAACGCGCCTGAAAACAAGTTTGAGAAGCTTCCTACTATTATTATAAAGAACTTCTCACATGACAATGACGACAAAACGTTCTTAATTCCCTTAAGGAGTAATTTGTTTAAAATGTAAGTTCCATCAAAAACATTTAATTTTTTTTTATTATTTTTATCAGTATAAGCAACATTCTTATGATTTTAAAGCAATATAATAAACAAACGAGAAATTCAATTTATTAACATAGGCCTCAATATACCAGGCGGCGCAACATGACCTAACCGTTTGACGAACCCTAGTTTCTCATTCGTAGTAATCAACAGTTTGCTCTGCTAATCGTAAAAGGCGATTCAAAAGAAAAAGTCCACCTCGCAAACATCAGCTAGTATGAAGGGCAGTATTTTACTCACCGAAAATATAGGCAAGCTCTGGCAATCGTCGTCGAGGACCTTGCCCCCTTCCCTTGACGACCCCTCGACGACGATGACGACAGTGACAACACGAACTACGACAAAGACAATGACTACCGCGACGTGAGAACCCCCCTTTCCTCCCCTTACCCGTGACTGGACAACCCTGTGATCAGCAATGTAAGGAGGGGAGTGTTGTTATTATTATTTTTATTATTTTTATTATTATTATTATTATTATTATTATTATTATTATTATTATTATTATTATTATTATTATTATTATTATTATAATTATTATTACTACTATTATTATTACTATTATTATTATTGTTTAATGTTGTTTAATTATGGGTGATGTAAATATAAATATCCTTGATATTAATGACAGGTATGTACAGCTTTATGAAAATGTGTTAGCATCGAATGGTTTTTTGAAATGTATTACCTATCCTACAAGAGAGGAGTATTATTTGGGCAACCTTTCGAGTACGTGCATAGATCACGCATATATTAGGTCGAACTCTAAGGTAGATATAAACTCAGCTGTATTCACAACAAAATAACAGACCATTACATGATTCTAGTTTCTATGGGTTTCAATGTGTGTGGAGTTGCAGGTTTAAAGAAAATGCAAAATTGTATTAATGAAAGAGTTCTCACGACTAATCTAAAAGCTATTAATTGGAATAGTTTACTCACAATCAATGACAGTTCTTCCCTGTACAATGAGTTATGCAAACTTTTTGAAGGTTGCTATAACAAGGCTAGATATACTAAACAAACTTTAATCAAGGATAAAAAGAGATTACAGAAGCAATGGATTAGCAACGATTTGGTCAAATTAACAAATCAGAGGGATAAATTGTTCAGGCGCTGGAAAGATTGTAGTGGTCTAAATCCATCCAAAGAGACCTACAGAAAAGAATACGTGGGCTTTAGAAATTTTGTAAACAAGCAGGTATGGTCTGCAAAACAAGCTTTTTACCGGCAATCGATAAATAATTGCAGTGGACCGAAGGATTTGTGGCAAACCATAAATGTAATCTCGGGCCGCAAAATCAAAGACTCAGTTGATACAGTTGTTAACAAATATTTAGGTAAGAAACACACCGATGAGAGCATTGCAAATGAGTTTGCAGACAACTTTGTAAAGCAAGTGGAGGAGATACGTCATGTGTGTGATTTGAGGTGTGCACAACACGTATTTAAAGATGTTGCTCCGCAATCGTTGTGGCTGCCTCCGATAACAGAAAATAAAGTAAATCGCATTATAGATGAGATAAACGTAAATAAGCAGCCCGGTTATGACGGAATAAGAGCTATCGATGTAAAAAACTTTAGACATGAACTAAGTCCCATCATTTCTCACTTAATAAATTTGTCAATAAGGGACGGTTGCGTGCCGGAAAAAATGAAAATCTCTGTTGTGAGACCAGTATATAAAAAAGGTGACCATATGTCTTTCTCAATTATCGTCCAATTGCATTGCTGTCGGTGATCGAAAAGATAATGGAGCGATACATATCTACTTGTTTAAGTAACTATCTAAGTAAATTTGAAATTGTAAGTGAAAATCAGTATGGTTTTCAAAAGGGGAAAAGCACCCAGGATGTTTTATTAAAGTTTTCAGATTTAGTAAATAGTAGCTTAAATAATAATATGCACGTAGTCGCTACGTTTGTTGACTTTTCCAAAGCTTTTGATACAATTAATCACAATGTCCTTTTAGAATGCTTAGAAGAAGTAGGTATCCGAGGTAGAGTATTAGATTGGTTTCGTAGTTATCTTAAAAATAGCTAGTACAAGGTTAAAATAAGCAATATATTTAGTCGGCCAAAAAGTTCACGACAGGAGTACCTCAAGGGTCAATTCTTGGGCCACAATTCTATGTTATATACGTTAATGTTATTGGAAATATTTGAAAAATTGTATATTATTAATGTATGCGGATGATTTGGTGCTTCTGACAATACATAAGAATTAAGCGTGGCGACAAAATTTATGAACGATGATTTTAGGAAGTTGCAATGCTGGACCCATGATAGGGAACTTGTTATCAACGTGCAAAAGACAAAAATTATTCACATGTGCACACCATTAAATTTTGATAGGAACGTGGCAATTAGCGTAATATTAACTGAAACTGCTTGCATACATAGGAGGGCCGGGATCGATTTTGATTGTGAATGTACTCAACAGATTGAATCTGTGGCGAGCCATATGTATTTAGGAGCAATGATCGATCGTAATTTCTCATGGAAGCCCCATATTGATTATATTTGTACAAAACTTCGGTCGTGTGCATATCAACTATATAAGTTAAAACCAGTTCTATCCGATGACACGTTAAGATTAGTTTACATTTCTCTAGTTGAATCTGTATTAACGTATGCTTTGCTGTCATGGGGTAACGCTTCGGTTTCGAATATGACCATGCTTATTAGACTACAAAACTCGATAGTAAAGATAATACACCCCAAACGCTTGCATAATGTCCACAACGAAATTGAGGACGTCTATAGGACTTGCTTTATATTACCGGTAAGAGAATTATATTTCTACAGGCTGATTTTGAAGTACTTTTACGATACGAAATATAAAATACCCCGTGGGCATGATAAGGAACTAGACTTGCTAGCCAAAACAAGTTTGTAGTACCATTAACAACGAATAAACATGGTGATCGCTGCTTGCGTTTCATGATACCAAGAGTTTTTAATTCATTGCCACCTGAAATTTAACGTTAGATAAAATATCCTTGATTAAGTTATACCTAAAATCATTTTACCTCGAGAACCTTTCTAAAGAACTGCAATGATTTTTGTGAACTTACTCCTTTTAAGAACTCATTTTCTTTTTCTTTTTTGTAAACTCTCACCTTGTGTGTGTACAATTGATTTACCTGATGTAATAAGTAATTGTATATTATCGATTTTATATTATGTTTCTGTGATATTTTCAGATCAATTCGATGTTTATTGTATTTCCTTACGTCTCTGTGTGTACCTTGTCACTTATATTATTGTGTAAAATTGTTAATTTTAGTCATATTGTAGAATGTTTCAACGGCCTTCAGCTATGAGCTTAAACCTAAGTTATTTTGATACATTAATGTGACCCACTGATAAGCCTTCGGGTTTAGTGGGATAATGTATGCTATGTTTGTACTCTTATGTTTTTGCTACGTACAATAAAAAAAAAAAAAAAAAAAAAAAAAAAAAAAAATATATTATTATTATTATTATTATTATTTTTATTATTATTATTATTATTATTATTATTATTATTATTATTATTTTTATTATTATTATTATTATTATTATTGATTATAGGAGCAGGAAGGGTTATATCACTGTTATGTGTATATAGACCTCCTGATTACAATACAAAATTAGAGTTTATTAACGAAATAGAAAACTATTGGATGCAAAATAAAAATAAACATTGCATATATATTGGTGATTCAAATATTGATGTACTCGATCATAATGATGTCAGAGTTCAGTTGTATCAAGCGTGTTTAGCAACTAGTGGGTTTGTACAGTGTGTCACTGCATCAACGCGAGAGGAAATAGTTAATAATAGGCTTAGCAGTACCTGTATAGACCATGTTTACATCCGAGGTATTGACCTAGATGTCAAAACAGCGGTATATACAACAAAGATTAGCGATCATTATATGATAGTTGCATCCACAGGAATTGACCTTGTTCATATAAATACAATAAACGAACCAGTTGCGAAAAAATGTATAAACGAAGCTAAATTAGTGGAAGTGTTAAAACGCATGAAATGGGATAATTTATTATCAGCCAAGAAGTGTATTCCCTTATACGAATCAATCCAGAACAATTTTAAAATAGCCTACGATGTGGCTTCTAATTTTAAAGAGTCGAAAGTTAAAAGAAGAGTGAATAAAGTGTGGATGACGAAAGAGTTATTAAAATCAGTAAAGGAAAGAGATCGCGCTTTTCAAAGGTGGAAAAAATGTCCGCAATTCAGTGTATTTAAAAATGAATATAGGAGAGATTATAATAGGTTAAGAAATAGAACAAATAAAAATAAAATCGATGGTAAACGACATTACTATGTACATGCATTAGAACAGGGTAAAGACTGCAGAAAAACAACGTGGCAAAATATAAATGAAATTATGGGTCGGAAAAGGAAAGATACAGTTGAGGAAGTTATAAATAAATTTTTAGGTAGACATGATACAATTCCAAACATTGCTAATAATTTTGCAAATACCTTTGTAGATGAAATTGAAAATATTGTTCACATTTGCGACATTAAGTGTGTCGATAACAATATGAGAGACAATGCATACGAGCAACAGTTACAGTCGATATACGTGCCTCCTATTTTAGCGACCGGAGTCAAAGAAATAATACTTAAAATGAATATTAATAAAAAGGCAGGTATTGACGGAATTAGAGTTAAGGATTTGCAAAATATAGTTGATGAGATCAGTCCAGTTATTGCCCTATTTATTAACCTATCCTTGAAGGAGGGCATTATTCCAGAAACGTTGAAAACATCTGTTGTCAGGCCAATTTTCAAAAGGGTGACCATTTGAAATATGTCAATTATAGGCCAATTGCCATTATGTGTAGCATTGAAAAAATACTTGAAAGATACGTGGCAAATTGCTTAATAGATTACATGACGAAATTTAAAATAATAAACGAACAACAATATGGATTTCAAAGAGGAAAAAGTACAGTAGACCTTTTGGCATCCTTTTCTGACCTAGTTAATACTAAGCTAGACGAAAATTTTAACATTTTATGTATGTTTATCGATTATAAAAAGCATTTGACACCCTTGATTTTAATAAGCTGCTAGATGCGTTGGAAAGTATTGGGGTTAGAGGTACATTGTTAAATTGGTTTAAAAATTATTTATCGAACAGAAAGTTAATTGTAAGAATAGGCGAAGTGTATAGTGAAGCAAAGTCATGTAGCAGTGGCGTACCACAAGGCTCTATTTTAGGACCTCAACTTTACTTAATATATGTAAATATTATGGTTAAGTATATTATTAAGTGCATTGCTTTTTGCTACGCTGATGACTTTGCTTTAGTGTCTATCCATAAAAACGTAAAAATTGCAGAAAGATACTTGCAAAATGATTTTCTAAATTTACTCAGGTGGAACCATGACGTAAGGCTAATCGTAAATATTGAAAAAACAAAGATTGTGCACATTTCTATGCCGCTAAACGCGGGTCGAAATACTAATATCAATGTTATTGCCCACAATTTTGAATGCTTACATCTAAACGCGGGTAAAATTGATCTGGATTGTTCGTGTGGTACATCAATTGCAACTGTTTACAGCCATCCGTATTTGGGGTTGGAGATCGATAGTAACTTTAGTTGGAATATACAAGCTGAGAAAATATGTAAACGCTTAAGGTCATGCGCTTACCAATTATATGCAGTTAAAAGTATTTTACCATTTAAATATGTAAAGATGGTTTATATAGCCCTTGCAGAGTCGGTTATTTCTTACGGTCTGTTAATTTGGGGAAATGCTTCGTTATCACAGCTAAATAGCATAATCTCTATTCAAAATAAAATAATGAAGATGATCACTTTTGAAAATAATTTAAGCACTTTAGAATGTTATAGACTACAAAACGTTTTACCTTTACAAAAATTATTCACATATAAATTAGTTTTGAAACATTTTTTCGTTAATACTCACAAAAATTGTATAAACCACACTACTTCTACTCGCTCCAAATCTTCGGAAGTATACCAGTTGCCACGGGTTGCAAATAAGTATGGTAAAAGAACACTTAGCTACACTATACCTTTCTTTTTTAATAGTATTCCAAAGAACATCAGAGATTTAGAGACTATTTATGAAATCAAAAGAGAGCTAAAGGCATTTTTATTACGAAATATGCAATGAGTTAGGGTTGTTGTGTATTTGTTATATACAAGTGTTTCATAATCTAATGTACATGGATTAGCACTATAATTTTTCACTGTTCTATATCTGTTCTATTAAATGTTTATTCACTGTATTATCTGCAAACTGTTGCTTCACAAAAATGTTTTTGGCTAGTATAAGTATTTAATTTGCACATTAATTACTTGTTTTTATCTACTATTTTAATCTTTTATTTTAGTGTTATGTATTTTTATTTTTATTTTATTTTTTATTACACGCTGAGTCATTCACTGCTTACTGATACTTACTGTTACTTCACTTATTATTGTATTGCTATCTAGAATTTTGAAATATTGAATTAGTTAAAAATCATTATTTCACATGCATGATTTTCTTAATGTAACATGTTCCACAGTTAAGCTGTCCTGTGCAGCTTGTGGATGGCCGAACTTGTTTGATAGAAAATGTATAAGAGATATGTATTTCAATAAAAAAAAAAAAAAAAAAAAAAAAAAAATTATTATTATTATTATTATTATTATTATTATTATTATTATTATTATTATTATTATTATTATTATTATTATTATTATTATTATTATTATTATTATTATTTGGTTAGCAGGATTGGAGAAAGATTTGTTGGAGTGTTAGATAACTATTCTTCATTTGACTGTAGTGATATCGTTCAAGCGTAGCTAATAGTAATATAAAATAGTTCTGATTAGTATTGTAAAGCCAAACAAGTTTTGTAGATGTGAGAAATGAACACATTGTGTGTATTAGATAGAAAGAGCCAATACACGATTTTTTTTATCAAATGTAGCCTAAGTCCAAATGTCTGTCTGTCTGTCTGTCTGTCTGTCTGTCTGTCTGTCTGTCTGTCTGTCTGTCTGTCTGTCTGTCTGTCTGTCTGTCGCAACGGACCGAGGTCAGTTGATTCAAAGCGTGACTCACTAAAGGACCAATGGGCATAGATCATCTTGGACCTATCGTAATCAAAACATCGTTCTCTTCTCGGATAAAAGAAAAGAAAGCGGCCAAGTGATGTAATGACTGTCCGGGCAAAATGAATCGACGAAATGATCTATTACAGCATTAAAAGTACTCGAAATGTTATTACGTGCCGCGTCGGGGCCCTTATGTAACTTCTCTCTCTTATGCAACCGAGTCAAGTGCTAAACAAATGATTTCGTATGCGATGTGACGAGATGCGATGTATAGAGCTACGGTCATATGGCAAAAGATGATTCGGGCCCAGCGGGGGCACTCTGGCCTCCTCTACCGACCTAACGGTTGACGCGTCCTTAATCCAAATAAACAAGGACGCGTCAACCGTTAGGTCGGTAGAGAGGAGACAAATAAACAACCCCCGTCTGGGCCCGGGGTAGAATTGGCCCAGAGCATGGCTCTGCTAATCGTAAAAGGCGATTCAAGAGAAAAAGTCCACTTCGCAAACATCAGCTAGAAAGAGCGGAGTATCTTACTCCCCGAAACTAGAGGCGAGCTCTGGCAATCGTCGTCGGGGACCTTGCCCCCTTCCCTTGACGACCCCCCGGCGACAATGACAATGACAAAACGAACGATGACAAAGACGATGACGACCGCGACGTGAGAAACCCCCTTCCTCCCCTTACCCGTGGCTGGTTCTGACCAGCATGGGCCCCCCCCCCTTAGGCTAGAGTGGTGCATATTATGACCTAACGATTGACGCGTCCTTAATCCAAATAAAAAATTAAACAATAACCTCACCCCCCGTCTTGGCCCGGGGTAGAATTAGCCCAGAGCGACTCGGCTAATCGTTCAAGGCCAGGAAAGAAATTTCTCATCCATAGTAATCTATTTAACAAAATTTATTTCACATCATACACATTTCTTTCTTTTCTTTCTTTTCATTCACACACATAACTTTTATTTTGATATTACTTTAATCAAAATCAATTTATTTTCTTATTTATACACTTAGAAAACAATCTAATAATCAAACATACCTGCATTAACTCATCTCATCAACTTTCATTTACAGGCGGCGCAATATGACCTAACCGGTTGAAGCGCCCTAGTTTCTCACGTCATCGTATGAGAAAAGAGCCAAAGTCCGTCTCGCAAACATCAGCTAGCAATTAGAAGAGAACTCACTGAAAGTGAAACTATAGGTGGACTCTGGCAGTCAGTCGTCGCCGGGGACCCCTCTCCAACCCTTTGACGACCTCCCCGACGACGAAGACCATCACAATGCGAACGATGATACTAGTCCGGATGTTAAGAGACTTGACCTTGCATTTTTTGATACAAGCAAGGCACTTGGCACACGTGTTCTAGGGACCATACCCTACTAATTTTGCCTTGGAGCCATCGTGATATCCCGTGCAGGCACCCGTTATTGCATGTTGCCTACCCCTGCTGGTTTGAAGGGTTGATATGGCAAAACAATTCGGTGTTTGGTGATAGAAACTTGAAATTCTTACCAAATAGGGGTAACATTAGGCTAAACATTCTGGCAACGGGGAATTGCGGATTTCTTCATAGTTAAGGGATGATTGGGATTATAATTTTGGGGGTTGAACATTTCGATTTAAAATTTTTATTGATGACACCCTTGGTTTAATGTTGGATTTCTACGTTAAAGTACTTCCCAAAATCTTCAAACAAAATGATGGTGCTAAAAATATGACTAGCGACCCCTAATTTGGTCATAGTTACCTGTTGACATAATGACCTGAGTAATGACCTATTTGATAAATGGTTAAGCATAGTCGTGTGACCACTCTATTTAAAGCTTAGATGAAGTAGAATGATAAAAAATAATTTTCAACATGCCACGTTGACCTGTGACCTTTATCGTCCTTTATTTGACCTTGATAACTGTTTCAGCAGGGAAGCATAATGTATACTTATAGCACATCCAAATTCATGTGATATATTAACAAGTTGACTTAATAAATCTACTCAGCATGTTAGTACCCATATCAATATGATATTAGGCTGCATTGCGAACGCTTTTTACTGTCGCGTTGATGGATGAGCAGTTTTGTACCATTGAACCCTCTTTTACTATACTTTTACTTCGTTGCTTTTCAACGTGTTTACATAGAATATACCATTTTAAAAGGAGTACCAAGTTTCTGTTAGATCCTGATGGTAATAAACCATAAAAATGAATAAAAGTAATTGCGTTGTTGATGTTGTCCTATTCCATTGGTAAATCGTGGCCAATCAGTGGCTAACTGATCACTAGTTGCTCATCAATGAAGAAAAATTTAACAAGGAATTTGTTCAGGTCCGCTTTTATTGGGGTGAAATGAACGTTCTATCTTATGATTAAACCAAAATGTGACTAGCTAGAAGTGTACTGTAGTATGACGTTAATATAAACAATAACATAAATAAATCAAATCAACAAAAACAGATGTTTAAATCGACCACTTTTTGGGACCATTTTCCGAGAGCGCGCACTTTCTCGCTCTGTGGTGGCGCGGCTGAGAGTACATTTGCTAAATATTGTATGGACCACATAAAAAAACAAATTTCTGCGCTTTAGCACAGCCAATCGACCTCTTGTTCATAAATTTAAGGCCAAAATGACCAGCCTCAAGAGCGATTCTCTTCAGTAAATTATGCAAAGCTATGCTGGCATCGATCTGGTAATCTGGCTGCTCTTTGTTCATGAAAATCAACCAACCTCATCGTCCTTGACTCTATTGGGGGCGTTGAGATCTTGTATCAATTGGATCTAGTAAAATGCCTTTTAAATACCAGTCAAAAAAGTTCTATATTAAATGCACCACCTGTATGCAAAAATATGTGATAAGTTGAGCCCCCCTCCCCCTTCCGCCCCCAAACACCCGGGCCACTCAATTACATTCCAAGATTATGTAGACAGATTTATTCCTCCCTTCGTCAAGAACAAACTAGCGTCTGTGCTACGCTTAGACATCATCTGGGATAAGTACTACCCAATAAGTCTTTAAATATGTCACGGGACAAACATTTAGGGGACGCGTTACTCCAACTACAAAAATTCCCAAAGAATGGCCAAATTTTCTACGTGATTCAGGCAATAAAGAAGTTGTTTAGGCTTTAAGCCTCCAGCATATATCAATGATAAATGAGGAAGGCAAAGAAGTCATTAGCACACTTGATACCCTACCACTACCATACTCAATGCTACCACTATATACAGGATCTCACAGGCGGGTTGGCCAAAATGTAATCACAAGCAGGGAGACACGCGTATAATGGTGCACGCTGCTACTCAGGGCTTTACGCGTATATTGATACTGATGTGCTAGTCCTTGCAATCAGCTGCGTTCCGGAAATGACTGTCAAAGTTATTTGTTGAAATATAATAATTTTATCAAAGTCGATTTACTTGCTATGAAATTAACAATTAACAACAGAATGTAAAATATCTAGTGGCCCAAAGACATGCTTTTTGTAAGCAATGTGGGCGATCATTGTCAAGTAGCTATAGTTACTTGATGATTGTATGCCTGTATAAGGCTTATTTTAAAACCTTTATCTGGAAGCCTACTATTACCTTAATGTCCATGTAAAATATGAAAGTTGTAGCCCCACCCGTTTGGTCAGAATCGCTGGGCAATTGAAACTGACGAATTAGACAGAAGTAGCCAGAAGCATGTAGTAGCAAAGATTAGTCATGTTGGTAAAAGTAGTAAGTATTAACTAACATCCTTAAGTGATTTTGAGCATGTTTCAAGTCATTTTTTCACCTAGAAGGAATGCTCGTACCCCAAACAATTTTGGCATGTGTTGTCGGGTACCTAAATCCCCTCGATTTTGATGGTTTTCAAGTTCACATCACGTTTCATGATGGCTGGGTAACACCTCGTAATCACCCCAACTTTGCTTGCTGTATAAGGTGCCTGAGTGTGTAGCGAACCGCGGCTTGGCTGCGGCGCCCTAACGGGCACCTTGATAACCAACGATGGGTTAATTGTTACTTTCCTCTAAATGAATGTTAATCTAAAAAGTGTATTACCATAGAGATCAACCAGGAACTTGGTACTCCTTTTAAAATGGTATATTCTATGTAAACACGTTGAAAAGCAACGAAGTAAAAGTATAGTAAAAGAGGGTTCAATGGTACAAAACTGCTCATCCATCAACGCGACAGTAAAAAGCGTTCGCAATGCAGCCTAATATTATATTGATATAGGTACTTACATGTTGAGTAGATTTATTAAGTCAACTTGTTAATATATCACATGAATTTGATGTGCTATAAGTATACATTATGCATCCCTGCTGAAACAGTTATCAAGGTCAAATAAAGGACGATAAAGGTCACAGGTCAACGTGGCATGTTGAAAATTATTTTTTATCATTCTACTTCATCTAAGCTTTAAATAGAGTGGTCACACGACTATGCTTAACCATTTATCAAATAGGTCATTACTCAGGTCATTATGTCAACAGGTAACTATGACCAAATTAGGGGTCGCTAGTCATATTTTTAGCACCATCATTTTGTTTGAAGATTTTGGGAAGTACTTTAACGTAGAAATCCAACATTAAACCAAGGGTGTCATCAATAAAAATTTAAATCGAAATGTTCAACCCCCAAAATTATAACCCCAATCATCCCTTAACTATGAAGAAATCCGCAATTCCCCGTTGCCAGAATGTTAAGCCTAATGTTACCCCTATTTGGTAAAAATTTCAAGTTTCTATCACCAAACACCGAATTGTTTTGCCAATCAACCCTTCAAACCAGCAGGGGTAGGCAACATGCAATAACGGGTGCCTGCACGGGATATCACGATGGCTCCAAGGCAAAATTAGTAGGGTATGGTCCCTAGAACACGTGTGCCAAGTGCCTTGCTTGTATCAAAAAATGCAAGGTATGCCCCAAATATATCCCTTAACATCCGGACTATACAGACGATGACGACCACAACGTGAGAATCCCCTTTCCTCCCCTTACTGCACCCGTGGCTGGTTCTAGCCAGCATGTGATTTTCTTCCCCAAACCCCAATCCTCCCCAATCTTATAACGGCGACAAGCTTTAAAAAATTCTCATTCGAAGTAATTTTTGTTACTAGGAAAACGCTTAAAACCCGTCAGTTTGCGTGGGATCTTTTTTTGTAAGTTTTTAGTTTGCGTGGGATCTCTTTACTTATCAAGTGCTTTTTGAACGCATTGTAGGTGATTGTTGTCAAGTTTCTATTGTTATAGGCGCTCCACGCTAAGAAAGGAGTTGCGCGCGCTTTTAACGGGTGAATTGTAGCCATTCAGCAGGCTCCAATTTAAAATAACGATCGCTGATTGGTCCGTCGAAAGCGCGCGCATCTCCTTTCTTAGCGTGGAGCGCCTATACTTGTTAATTAATTGTTATTAAATACCTCAAAAAACTTTATTTAAAACCTTTATTAATATGGTTTCTGGATAATGTTTTCAACTTTTTCTTTCAAAAAGCAATACATCACTATAAGCTTAATGTCCATGTGAAATATGAACGTTCTATCACCACCCGTTTGGTCAGAATCGGCCCAAATGTCACAAAAATATCGCACTAAAAATCGAAAAAAATCGTAAAAGTACGATATTCATGAGAAATATTTCTTCGATTGTTCCCAAAAACGTGGCACGTCTAAGTTCAGATGATTTCGAAGGTCCCCTCAAAATTTCATCAAGATCGCATATGCCGTTTGCCCGGAATCGTGCGAACAATCAGACAGAAAAAAACGCTCATCCAATTAATGTTTGGCCATGCACTTTTAAAACACATTGTCGCTGGTTCGGTTATTCTTTGGGCGTGACAACCAAATTTAATTCACATCGATGACATTTTATTTTTCATTCATTTTTTTTTAAATATATCTATCATCTCTATGATTTTTTTTCTTTTACCAATTTCAAAACAATATAAAAATCAAACACATATCTAACTCAATTGATTAACGGAGAATTTCACATGAGGAGCAATATTACCTACCCGGTTCAAGCGTCCTAGTTTCTCATGTCGTAGTTTATTTCTGTTCTTATCTCTGGACCCGGAGTAGAATTGGCCCAGAGCATGGCTCTGCGAATCGTACAAGGCGATTCAAGAGAAAAAGTCCACCTCGCAAACAACAGCTAGTGAGAGGGGAGTATATTACTCCCCGAAACTATAGGCGAACTCTGACAATCGTCGTCGGGGACACCTCCCCCTTTACCTTGACGACCTCCCCGACGACGATGACAGTGACACAACGAACGATGACAAAGATGATGACGACCGTAACGTGAGAAACCCCCCCTTCCCCCCCTGCCCGTGGCTGGTTCTGACCAGCATGCTCCTCCTCCCCACATCCCCTAGGCTAGAGTGGTGCATTATGACCTAACGGTTGACGCGCCCTTAATCCAAATAAACTAAAACTTAAAGGCGAGAAAATGTGCAAAGTCCATCTCGCTAGCAGCAACATGACCTATCCGCTTGAAGCCCCTTTGCCTCACATCGTGTCGACCCTGGAGCTGCTACCTGCTGGTGATGTCAGGTTCTTTGTGCCTGGTGTATTCGGAGCCTAGTGGAGCCTGGCGTCTCACGTTGTGTCGACCCTGGAGCTGCTACCTGCTGGTGATGTCAGGTTCTTTGTGCCTGGTGTATTCGGAGCCTGGCGTCTCACGTTGTGGGCGGTTCCCCAATGTTCTCGTTATCCTTCACAAACCGGAATCGCTCAAAGTTCAAGCTTTACTGCCCAGTTGTCACATTCAAGATTCATAAACCTAAGCTCGTTAGCGTCTCGACTTTCCTTCGTTTCTCCCATTTCGGTCAGGCTACGATGATTTTAATGATTGTTATTATTTAGGGATCGCTCAAGCGGCCACGCCCGTCCCACAACTAGTCAACTGTCCCGTGGTTAACCCATGTGTACCTCATGGGCTCTTAGAGTTCATTTCTCATCCAACGTAATCTATTTAACAAAATTTAATTCACACCATACTCATTTCTTTAATTTCTTTATTTTTCAATCATATAAATAACTTTTGTTTTGCTATTACTATCATCAACATTTTTATTTTTTTTTATATATATTCACTTAGAAAACAATCTAATCATCAAACACACCACTGACTCATCTCATCAACTTTTAATATCTCAGGAGGCGCAATATGACCTAACCGGTTGAAGCGCCCTAGTTTCTCACGTCGTCGTCATGTCATGTGACATTTTTTCCTCGGATGGACCCGGGGTAGAATTGGCCCAGAGTATGTCTCTGCTAATCGTAAAAGGCTAGAAAGAAGGGTAGGCATAGTATTTTATTTCCAGTTACTTGAACTAGTTGCAAACTCTGGCAATAGTCGTCGGGGACACCTCCCTCCCCCCCCCCCCCCAGACTACGATGGCAATAACACCACGAATGATGGAATAGATGATAACGAACGTGACGTGCCTCTTTCTTCACCCTACCCGTCGTCGGGGACCTTGCCCCCTTCCCTTGACGTCCCCTCGACGACGATGACGACAATGACACCACGACGATGACAAAGATTATGACGACCGCGACGTGAGAACTACCCTTCCTCCCTTACCCCTAGGCTAGAGTGGCGCATTATGACCTAACGGTTGACGCGCCCTTAATCCAAATAAACCATCCTCCTCATGGGTGTCCTGTGAGTGTTGCTAATGCTAACTACATGAAATGTTCGTAAGAAATATTCTAAATTCAATGAACCTTTAGACTGCACGTTCTAAATTTTCAGCGGTCTGGACAACGTATCCGCCAAGCACTGCATCACCACCTTGCGCAACCTGGCGAGACAGGGCAGAACCATCGTGTGTTCCATCCACCAGCCCAGCGCCACCTTGTTTGAGCTGTTCGACCATGTGTACGTCGTGTCCAGGGGGCTGTGCGTCTACCAGGGAACTACATCCGGTCTGCTCGGCTTCCTGTCCGAGGCGGGACTCCCCTGCCCTCGCACGCACAACCCGGCAGACTTCGGTACGCATGTCTTACATTAAGCATCATTCACATTTCACAAGTCCCCCTCCTAAGTCGCAAGTCGTAACGAATTGCCCAAAATCCAATTCTTACGACTAGGCTCTACGACTAGCCAATCAGAAAAGTGAGCTGTGTGTGTGCGAGTGAGAAAAGAGAAAGAAGAGAGCGTATAATACGTAGGCAGTTGTGAACGACTCACATTTCTTAAGACTTGCACCATGCGACTTAGACCTTGCGCCTTACGCCTTAGAACTAATTGTAAATAATGCTTTACACTCAACATTTAAGCTGCAAGGTATAGGTTAGTTGTCCAGACCGAACAACTTTTAAAATGTGTGTCCCGTCTGGGCCCGGGGTAGTTTGGCCGAGAGCATGGCTGTGCTAATCATAAAAGGCGAGGAAAGAGATAAAATCCATCTCGCAAACATCAGCATGGTAAATAGGGTAGTATATTACTCCCCGAACTAGAGACGAGATGGCGGTCGTCGTCGGGGACGTTGCCCCCTTGCCTAGACGACCTCACCAACGACGACGACTATGACAACACGAACGACGACAATGACGACCATGACGTGAGGAACCTCCCTTTCCTCCCCTACCCGAGGTTTATTTTGACCAGCATGGGACTCCTCCTCTCTCCCCCCCCCCCCCCCCCTTAGGCTAGAGTGGTGCATTATGACCTCACGGTTGAATCGCCCTGAATCAAAATAAACCAAGAAACAATCATGAGATATCGTTGCCTTCTTCTTGTTCCAGTCATCGAGCTGACGAACGGCGAGAACTTGGACCACATCGAGACCCTGAAGGTCGCCACCAACAACGGTAAAAGTGTCTGGAAGGATCCGAAGAGCATCACACTCACAGACAATGGTAAACAGATCAGCTCACTCACGGATATCCATCTCGGCCCGTCTGGGCCCGGGTAATGTAACTCAGAGGAGAAGGCGAGGAAAACTAGAGGCGAGCTCTGGCCGACGACGTGAGAAACTTTCTGTCCTGGGGATAAACGTGACAGCGACAAACGACAACTTTAGTAACAGATAGAATTTCATCACACCAAATTAAATAATAATTACTTACATTTGGTGTATGTAGTTGTTTATTACGTTAAGGAAACATAGGCAGACGGTATAAAAAATTATAAATGTGTAATTGTTGCTAATACACAGCTTATAAGATAGTTGCAGTAAGATGCGTGACTATTCGTCCTCTCACGTAGAGAAGAGGTGGTATTGTCCAGAATTCGAATAGGCCACACACGTCTAACTAACGGATATATTTTAACCAGAGAAAAGATTATTCCCATGTGACACATGTGATGTACCTTTAACCGGACATCATGCTAGCAGAATGTACCAAATATGATGCCTTGCGCACGCAATTTGATCTCTCCCAGTCATATGAAAAACTTCTATCATTTATGATAACGACTAGAAACTTCTCCTAAATTTCCAATTCGAAGTAATTCATGTAACAAAATTCACATCAAACAATGTTCTTAATTTATTTTTTAAACATTTTTCTTTTACTATTACTATCATCTTTTTAATGAACTTTTATAAACTAAGAAAAATTTATAATCATCAAACACATCACCTTAAACTCATTTCATTAACTTACAATGTCACAGGCGGCGTAATTAGACCTTACCGGTTGAAGCACCCTAGTTTCTTACGTCGTCGTCGTTCAAAAATTCTCAATGTTTCCTATAAAGTTAGTAGCTACTATTTTTGTTACTATTTTATAATTAAATGGGATATTACCCAAAAAACTTATTTAAGACCACATCCCCCTTCTGGGCCCGGGGTAGAATTGGCCCACAGCATGGCTCTGCTAATCGTAAAACACGATTCAAGAGAAAAAGTCCACCTCACAAACATCAGCTAATAAAAGGAGGGGATTATATTACACCCCGAAACTAGAGGTGAGCACTGGCAATCGTCGTCGGGGACCTTGCCCCCTTCCCTTGACGACCCCTCGACGACGATGACGACAATGACACCACGAACGATGACAAAGACAATGACGACCGCGACGTGAGAACCGGCTCTTTCCTCCCCTTACCCGTGGCTGGTTCTGACCAGCATGCCCCCCCCCCCCCCTAGGTTAGAGTGGTGCACTATGACCTAACTGTTGACGCGTCCTTAATCCAAAAACAAATCAAAGTAATTCATTTAGCAAAATTTAATTCACACCAAACAATTTTTTTATTTTATAAAAAAACAATCTTTTACTATTAGTATTATCTTTATAATGAACTTTTATTAACTTAGTAAACAATATTTTCATCAAACACACCTGAAGCTCATTTCATTAACTTTTAATCTCACAGCGGCGCAATATGACCTAGCCGGTAGGAGCGCCCTAGTTTCTCACGTCGTTGTTATCGTCACTGACTGATCGTGATTACCATTACGTTACAGCCTCCCCCATCCCGGAGAAGTGGGATACAGATGACTACTCGCCGGTGATGGCCGAGAAACGACGATGTCAATTCTTCGACCTCGACTTCCCCGTCTCTACCTTCTCTCAGTTCTCCGCCATTCTGTCGAGGATGCTGCTACAGTTCTTCAGAAACAGGGTAAATATTACGATTAATGTAATCACTCATCTGGACCCGGGGTAGAATTGGCCCAGAGCATGGCTCTGCTAATCGTACAAGGCGATTCAAGAGAAAAAGTCCACCCCGCAAACATCAGCTAGTAAAAAGGTATTATATTACTCCCCGAAACTAGAGGCGAGCTCTGGCAATCGTCGTCGGGGACACTTACTCCTTCCCTTAACGACCTCCCCGACGATGATGACTATGACACAACGAACAATGACAAAGACGATGACGACCGCGACGTGAGAAACCCCCTCCTCCCCTTACCCGTGGCTGGTTCTGACCAGCATGGGCCCCTCCTCCCCCACCCCCCTAGGTTAGAGTGGTGCATTATGACCTAACGGTTGATGGTCCTTAATCCAAATAAACCAAAAAAAACACAAACAGCTAACCATCCACTGCCGTGTGTTACAGACGGCGCTCATCGTGCAGGCCCTCCACCACCTGCTGTCTGTCTGTCTGTCTGTCTGTCTGTCTGTCTGTCTGTCTGTCTGTCTGTCTGTCTGTCTGTCTGTCTGTCTGTCTGTCTGTCTGTCTGTCTGTCTGTCTGTCTGTCTGTCTGTCTGTCTGTCAGTCTGTCAGCTAACCACTGCGTGTGTTACAGACGGCGCTCATCGTGCAGGCCCTCCACCACCTGCTGTGTGCGGTCACTATCGGCGTCCTCTGGTTCGGGTCTGGGAACGACGGCGAGAAGTGGTTCATGCATCTCAAGTGCGGCATCGCCATCATTGTCTTCCACGCCTACACCTGGATGCTCATCCCCATTCTCACTTGTAAGTACTGGGAGGACGACGTGAGAACACCACCCCTCTTTCCGACTCATGTCACCTAGGCTAGAGTGCGCATTATGACTTACGGTTGACGCGCCCTTCATCCAAATAAACAAAAAAATCCTTCAGTCGTTAATGCAAATACGATAGAGATTGAGTCCTTATAAAAAGTCATCATTACATTCAAAATTACCGCAATTCTTAGTATTTAGTAAGGTAAGACACCTAAACATGGGTATTCATTCATTCAGTCATCATTTGGTATAAGACATCCAATTTAGCAATTCTATTTAGAAAAACTAACCTCTTAGGGTTATATAATATTGTTTTGCTGGATACCTGGACACGTGGCCATAGAGGGAAATGAACACGCTGATCGGGCTGCTAAGGAAGCTTCCCAGCGTCGAGACGTTGATTTCAATCTAGTTCCCGTTCCAGATGTCAGAGTGG
>JAMZAV010006504.1:0-34238 GCA_024449915.1 Sweltsa coloradensis
TGCTTTTTGTACAGAGGGGAATTTTTTAATTTTTTGCGTAATTTTAAGGGGAAGGGTGAGTCAAAAGTATTAAAAGTTAATCTCAATTAATATCTGGTACAATTTCATGGATGGACCTCTGCAATTATGAGTCGCCCCCCCCCCCCTCTTGAAAAGGAAATTTTACAACTTCATATAATCTAGATAAGTGTGCTCTTATGAGATAAATGTTACAAATATATAGTAGACACCCCCTATCCCAATGTCAACAAGCTGCCACTGTACGTGACTATAAAAGAAAACACACATTAAAATTAATACTTTCAAACACAAAACACTGGGTACCTACCTACCGTACTTAGTTAAAGCAAGTAAAATTTAGGCCCTATTTAACACAGCAATTTGCGGTAGAAAAAGTGAACAGAATTAAAAAAAATTCAAAGTTAATTTTAGGTAGTGATGACATTGGTAGAGATGTTGCAAAATGGTGACAACGAAATTCGCGATTTTTTTAAGTTGCAATAACCCCTTAAAAATCAGTTTGCACATGAATCTCATAAATTTGTGATTGATTGGTACCAATTTCCAATTCGCGAATTTTCGCGAAATTGAGTGGAAACCGCAAACTAGTGGCAAAATTGGGTCGTTCCATGTCAAATCAACAAACTCATTTTCGGTCACTATCTCCGATTTGAATAATTTTTGGAAACATTGTACTTGTGGCAATGATATCATCATACCTATTTTTTTTATTTTTTTGGTCGGAGTAGTTTCAGAGATACAGGGCTACCAATTTTTAAGTCCGCAGTTTTCCGAGCGCGGGAAAAATTCCACGTTTCTTAAATAAATGTTGACTCCATGAAGCTATAATGTTGAGTGATAGCTTGAATGAAAGGTAATTTAAATATCTATCCAACTACAAGAAAATAATTGAGTAATTTTACATCAAACAAAATTTTTTGTGAATAATGCATGTCTGAGGTCAAAGGTCAATATCATAAAAGCTCCATCTTGGATTTAGTTCAGATTTGGAATAAGTTTTTGCTTAAACATACTTTCAAGTCCCCACAAAATTCAGGTTGGGCCACTAACACATTTTTATGTTATAGTTGATTTAACCATGACATGCACAAGCTTAATTTAAAGTAGGTAGTACTATATTGTTTATGCACATTTTCATTAATTAGGTGTTGGCATAATTATAGGGGTGGGTAGGTATGTGAGGTTTTTTAAATAGTATGAATTTTAAAATTGTCTAGATATATCAATGGCATCTGATGCCCTCCTAAGTTTAAATCTGGTACTAAAAACCCCAAAAATAGTGGGATTTCCTTTGTGTGATATTCTAAGAAGTTGGGGGATTTCCAATTCAAAACTCTACAATGCCACTCTTATAATGCACTTCAGTTGAAAGTTAAATGTTGAAAGAGAAGGAAGTTCTGTGCTATGGGTTCAATGTTTTGATTGAAGTTTATGTACCAAATTGATTTAAGCAGTCTTATTAACAATGTAAGCAGTGTGGATATGGTACAAGCCTTGACATCTAAGAGAAGTGTTTAGTGTTTCATGTTTCACAACATTTTAAATCATGTTTTTCTATGGATTTCATAATCAAAAAAGCTTGTGATGTCGAGACTCCTTTTAAAATGTGCATCTGCCCTTGAAAAGGAGAGTTTATTTTTGGGCTTAATCAACGCACTAATTGTGGACGATATATTAAGTGTTTGTATGCTTCAGAGTCAAAATTTTTAAAACATTTTCTCTCAATCAAAAATCATGTTGTGACCCACTTTTAGTGCATCCACAAAGAATCCAGACGAAAAAGTCTCAGAGAAATAGCTTCTGCTGATGTAGAAAAGTTCAAAAATATTATTAAACTTAAAACCCGGGAAAAAATGTGTGTTTCATGTAGAAAAGCTCTTTTAAAAAGATTGAGTAAAATCCCAGAACCAAAAAGAATGTATTGTGTCTCCTGAGAAAAGTGACCACGGTAAAAATCACAGATGATGACTTTGTAGTAAAAGAGTTTGAATCAGAAATCATTAACAAGTCTCTTCTTTTGCTTGGTGAGTCTCCAATTGATACAACTAAATTAAAAAGTACAGTGTATCCAAAGAGAAAATTCAACAAAATAAAGTCGCAAGTTAAGAAAAAGCTAAAGATGATTCACCTGCCGGCTCGGGAATACTTTGTTCATCATCATCAGAAGAGGAACAGTGCACAAAAGGGATAACAACACGAGGCTTTTACAACTGAAAAAAAAAGGTTTAATTCTGCCACAACCAAGAGTGAAAAGATAACTGTTCTTTCTGTACTTCCTAAACCTGGAGTGTACGAAGAGTGCAAGAAGAATTTGGAGCATCTAACTATAGGGTGGGGAAAAACAAAGAAAAACTATTAGAAGAGAAGGGCATCCTTGTTTCTCCAAATCCAAAACCCGGAAAAACTTTGTCAGTTGAAGTTTTCCAAGGCCATTCAAGATTTTTATCAAGACGATGATGTGAGCAGACTAAAGCCGGGAATGAAAGACTATGTATCGGAAGAATAAAAAGGGAAAAAAGAACACTACCAAAAAAGACTAATTTTAGCTAATTTAAAAGAAATATACTTGGCTTATAAAACTAAGTATCCAGAGTCGAAGATAGGATTCTCTAAATTTTCCGAGCTCAGGCCCAAACATTGCATCCTACCAGGAGCATCCGGTACACACGCCGTTTGTGTATGTACCGTACATCAAAATGTCAAGTTGATGATGTTGGGAGGTAAATTGGCATTTTGCCCATGCCGGAATCAGGAACAAACTTTCAAACATATCATCACGTCTTAGCTCAAATGATTTGTAATCCATCTACAACTAATTGTCATCTTGGAATTGCTCGTTTTGTCCCGGCACAGAAAAAATTAAACATGACCTAGAAAACCTCTTGAAGAACACTTAATTTATGAAGTCACATACAAAACAATGGCTGACAACGGACCGATGTGCTTTGGAAACAATTCAAAAGCCCGTAGAGGACTTTATCGACAGTTTTGTCGAAAAAGTTGAAGCTCTTCGAAAACCATGATTTTTTTGCAAAAACAGCAAGCTGCTTTTTTGAAAGACAAAAAAAACAACATTACTGCCTGGAGAAGTGATAGTTTCTGGAGACTTTGCTGAAAAATTTTTCCTTCGTAATCCAAAATGCTGCCCAGGGATTTCACTGGAATAATAGTCAGGCTACGCTGCACCCTTTTGTTTGTTATTACCCAGACGAACCCCTCACGGACAGACAACGTCTTCTTCCATCCAAGCTGAACCCACTCTTAAACATCTCAGTGTTGTGTTCATTCTGATTCTCTCATACATGACACTGTCGCTGTGCACACATTCCAAAAAACGCCTCATACCTCTACTTTGCGAGGAAAATTGGAAATTTAAGTAAAATTTTTTTCTTTTTTGATGGGGCTGCCTCCCAGTATAAGAATAAAAAGAATTTCCAAAACATTTGCCTCCATGAAATGGACTTCAAGATATCAGCAGAGTGGCATTTTTTGCCAAAATCTCATGGCAAAGGTCCATGCGACGGAGTGGGTGGAGCAGTCAAACGCTTGGCAGCCAGAGCAAGTTTGCAAAGGCCCGATAATAATCAGATTTTGGGAAACCCCCAAAATCTGTTTGAATTGGGCAAAAGAAAGTTTAACAAATAGCATTTTTGTTTGTTCCAAATGAAGAAATCGAAACTAACAGAGAAGCTCTGAATGCAAGGTTTCAGTTCCTCCAAGCTATTCCTGGAAACACGGAGCCTACATGCCCTTGTGCCAATCTCTGAGAAACATTACGCGTTAGGAAGTTTTCAACACGGCTGACAGTACTGTCGAGGCAATATCATCGAAGACCACCATTTGCATTGAAGACATAAAGATTTGTTTCAGTTTATTATGGTCAGCAATGGTGGCTTGGTTTCATTTTAAACAAAAATCTCTGTACAAATGAAGTAAAAATACGGTTTCTTCATCACATGGACCTTCTCCATCGTTTACATTCCCATCTAAAGATGATGAATTAACCTTGCCCGTAAGTGAAGTCCTCACTTTGCCAAGTTGGAAAATGGGGGATCAACTGGACGTACCTACAAGATACCCGGGTAATGAAAGTGAAGCAGCTACGAGAATGCTTAATGCAAGGTTCCTGAAGTAATTGGTAAGCTAGGGCCCAAGGAAAACATACCCCGTAGTATTGAAGAAGGGAAAATTATGCATAATTTCAAATAATATTGTAAAATAACAAAATAAAGATCACAAAACATGTTTATACGTTTTATCATGTAACTTGAGTACAAAACTTCTAATGTAAATAGACATCGAACTACAAATATCAATTAATTGCATGAAATCTTTTGTTTTTATAAGTGGCCAACCTAATTTTTATGGGCACTTGAAGTATGTTTAAGCAACACTTTCCCAAATTGAACTAAATCCAAGATGGAGCTTTTAATGAAATTGACCTTTGACCTCAAATTGTATATTCACATAAATTTTGTTTGATGTAAATAACTCAATTGTTTACTGTATTGATAGATATTTAAATACTTTCATTCAAGCTATCACCTTGATAATTAACCATCCTTTTGCTAGAGACTTGACGCCCATGTAAATATTTTTACCAACAATTTCTGTCTCACTCATCGAGTTCAACTCTGCAATGTACGAGCGCTACGAGCGCCACAAGAGTTTCGCGAGCTCGTTGCCACGCATGAATTAGTAAGTGCACCATAGAGGCCCCACAATTTAAACGACGATCCCCATTTCGACGGTCCAGATCGTAACTACGTAGATGCCCCGCGTAAAGTGTGTCTACTCCACGAAACTATCTCGAAAATTATTGCGCGCCTATTAAAATATCATTTGGGCAAATAAATTCGTTGGTCCATTGTAGAATGTTTTGTAATATTACAACAGTTTTGCGAAATAGTTTACAATGGAAACTTTACAATACTATAGACGCAATAGAAATTTAATCAGTATTTTTATGGTTGTTAAATTTAAAGTCTTCATTACGCTCTTCCATTCATATGTTTTGTTTATTTTTATAATATTATTTATTCTTTTGACAACGGGACGGGTGTCCCACAAGACAATAAAATAAAGTGTTAGAATAGATCTTAAAAACAGTTTTTAGGCGCGGATGGTTTACTTTAGCAACAAATAAAATACATACTTTCCAAAAAAACCCAAAATTTGTATTTCTACGATGTCACTTCTAAATGGATAGACGATAAATAATAAATTTCATATATAAAACAAATACGCCGATATTATAGTTATCCATAACGCAAAAAAAATAGTATGCAAGTTTTGGCTGCAAAATGGCAGCACAGTGCAGGCAAAGATTGTCCTCCTTTGTAAATCAGTTTTTTAACAATGGATAGACGTTAAAAATAAAAAATATTTAGTGTTGTGTGTAAATTTTCTGGAAGCTGCTCCCTACTAGGTATAAATAAAGTATTCCAAGAATCATAGACATCGTTCTGTCGTTGAAACTTGTTAGCAAATGCATTACTTGTGCTTTAAAATTTTTTAGGATTCCTCTAATAAAATTTACCTGTTCATCAACTATCTTACTAGATTGTTTTATAATATGTGCACACGAAACGAAAAAACATGCAACAACACATAACGGGAAATTTTTAGCATTGTGTTACATCATTGTTAGGATAATGTACGCGCCCCTTGTATTTGAGTTAAAATGTACAATAAATAACTTGTTGGTATTTCTTCTCGTTGTTGCTTCAAAGCAATAAAGAACATTTTCATATTTTAACATAATATTTGCAGAGTTACAAGTAAACATCAATATTCTGGAATCAAATGTGACAATGAAACATCGTTTTTTTAGATTTGATATTGGAATTACAATTACAGCTTAAATTGTTTTGTCGTTCGCCGTAGGGGATGAACAGAGGAACATATTTTACAAACCGACAATTAATCCGGGGAAGATTAGGAATGTTCGATTTGTGCTGTGAGCGTTGGAGTGATGTTGTGCATGTCTAGCCCTTATTCTCAGAAAACCAATCTTGCTCTGCGAGAAGAGATAAATTCCTTTACCTTTCGGACCAATTAAACATGCTTGTCTAGTCTTATATACTCAATGGTCTAGTATATAGGGGTGCCGAACACGTGTTTTGGGCAGCGTGATTGGGGAGGGGGGGGGGGGAGGCTTCATTGTGTTACGCCCACTGTCCAGGTCATAACTCAAAGAAAGCTAAAAAGTAACTAGAACGGAGTTGTAACTATAGCTGAATGTTTGCAATGTTTTGAAACTCATCGAAACAGTGAACACCTCTCTCACATACCTCTCTCGAAGAATTTGTGGGTTTTCGGAAAACGATTTTCGATTTTCATAAAAGAAAATTGCACCACCACAATGCCTATTCTTATGCTTTTATTCCACGACAGGATGTATTTAAACCTTATCTAAGTCAAACATTTTTTCTTCCTAGCATCGAAGCAGTTTTCGTTATTAGCTGGGTAATCCGGATTATTTGCGATTTACATTTCCCAACCAACATTGTTATAAATCACTCATCATTTTTTTAGCCACATTACTCGCATGAGGATGCACATTTTAAACATTTTAAATTACTGTTCAATATATTATACGTCCACCGGCCCTCGGTACACACACGCGATAAAACGTCGACTTCATTCTGACAATCGTAGCAATCGTGATCTATTTGCATCATGATTTATTTCCTATACTGGCATTCTTCGTCATCATGGTTAATTATGGCGTTCGTTAGAACAAAAATATACAGACGGAAATTTTTATTGGTTCGCATTTACTTCTTTAAAAGCATTTACATAAGCCTTTTGTAATATAACCGGATATAACTACTAATAATAATATATTTAAAAAATGTATACATACATTCTTCAATACCCAACTAAAACAATGCGAAACGAAATCCTTTTAATGTAAGTCACACAATTTCCAGGGTTGCGTAATTTTGTGTATGAAAGTATCTTACAAAAGTTTAGTTTATTGGAAATTCGCTAAAACAGGGTTTGTTTGGGTGATGATTTTTATGAATGTAAAAATAAAAAAACTTCTAATTTTAAACAAGTTTTAAATATAAATAGATTTTTACGACTTTGGATTTTGTTAATAAGTAGATAATTGACACATCCGTGATTTTTCCTGGCTGAATAACAAAATATTGATAATCTGAGACTGAAGGGCAAAATATTTACAAAGTTGTCGCTGTCGATCGACTACTGTCGCACTAGTTAGTAAATAGTTTTAGTTTATACGGGATTGTGGGGAAAAGTACCATGCTGGTCAGAACCAAGCTAGGGGTAAGGGAAAAAAAAAGGGGTCTCTCTCACATAGCGGTATTGGGCCCCTGGTTGTGGTTTGAACCAAAATGTCAAGTACGTTAAACAAAAACGAAATTGAAAATTAATGACATTGTTCATTGATTTGCATTCAGCCTATGGATAATTTTATATACGTGGGCTTTGTTTGGTTTGGTCCGGAGGTTAAAAAAAAAGGGAATTTCCTTCCCTCTTTACCATATCTATAGTGCTTTTTACTCGCGAGTAGAACACATTGTTCTCTTCGAGAGTGGAGTTCTTTGTATGTCAGCTAATTAAATTCTATAAAATTTTTCAGATACCGAGGAGCAACAAGCCCGAAGATTGAGAATAAGATTAGACTAAGATGTCATGAAAATATTTAATTCATAAATTAATAAATAAGTTTATCCAAACAATCATTAACTCTTGAAATCATTATTAAAATCAAAATCAAATGCTATTACAAAAATGGATTTTTTTTTTGTAAGTTTTATCCACTTTGAATGAAAAAAATGGACATCATTTACGGTTTTTAAGTATTTTATTTACATTATTTCGTATAATAGCAAAATACCTACTTAAAAACCGTAAATAAAGGCCAATTTTTTTCGTTCAAAGTGGATCAAATTTACAAAAATTATCCTTTTTTTGTAATTGCATTTTATTTTTATTTTAATAATGATTTCAAGAGTTAATATTTGTTTTGGGATAAACTTATTTATCATTTTATTAAATAAATATTTTTATGACATCCTAGTCTAATCCTATGGTCAATCATGGGCCGTGTTGCTCCTCGGAATCTGAAATTGTAGAGTGGCCGGCACAACAGTGTGCAAAAGTGAGGTCTTTCCGAACCTGGTGAAGACAAACAACAAAATAATATAATTCCTTGAATTGTGATGACGATCGTTGATGCTGGGCGAAGAATTTCCCTCCCCCCCACAATTTACTGATGGATTAAGCTCGTAAAAACCCAGGTTTTAACGTGGAATGCAGAGGTATTTACTCTGGAAAGCTTTCTAGCCGTAAATGCGCCACCAAGCGGATAATTTGTGGAAATTTCCCAAAGCTCGTGAAAAAAGCCCAATATTTTAATTATTGATAATATGTGATCTGATCGCGCAATGTGTGTAGCTTTTTGTAAAAAACCTGTCAATATGATTCCATTGGTGGATTTAATTTAAATGATTTGCCTACGTTAAAAACATCGTTGTTTTTGTGGTGTGAGCGTGTGGATATTTATATTAAGTAACTTTAAAAAAATTTAAAATAAGTTTAAAAAAATAAAAAGATCTTCGTGATTTTTTCTAACTCTTGCTAGCGATGTTTGAAGGTGGACTTTTTCTCTTGAATATCCTTGTACGATTAGCAGAGCCATGCTCTGGACAGATTCTCCCCCGGGCCCAAAAGGGGGTAAAAAAATTGTAAATCAAATGCAAATACTCGCGCCGGGGAAGCAAAGCATTTGAAAATATCTACTTGAATATGAAAAACGATTCCTTCCTTCGAATGACAACAAACAAACAAAAAACTCCGTCTCATACATTGTAATTGTACATCATTATAAAGAATACCATCAACGCCAACTCAAATGCGCGCGCACTCGGGTGTTGATGATTTCTGCAGAACGGTTGATTGATATACAGTATGGAAATTTGCATAAAAATTTGTACATGCACTTAATAAATTCCCGGGAGTTGACCAAAATTCAGTAAATTAGGGAGATTTCACGAATTTTTTAATCAAAATCAAGGAATTAATTTAGGAATACGCGTAATGTATCTCATGGACTGATTCTTATCAACGCTAGTGGAAATATGATAACAAATTTTGTTAACCGTTTACCGAAAAAAAAATCGAAACTAGAAAGGCCTAAAAACATTTTTAAATGTAAAATTACACATAGATGTGATATTTGATATGTCCGTAAATATGACGAATGAAAGGATTAATTTGAACTTTGAAATACATAGTTTCACTTGATTTAGTTTATTTCGCAATATTGTAACAAATTCATTTTTTGTTATGTAAAATGAATGTTCATTTCTGCCCTCGCTATGCCCCCCCGGGTCGATGCTAACACGCTATTTGTGATTTTTTTTTAAATATCCTTAACAATGTTGTGTTTTAGCTGCTTTATGGAAAGACGGCTCTGGTTCACTTGCCAAATTAGATTGTTACTTTAAAAAATATTACCTCCTGTATATATTTCCTCATAATATACTTCCTTATAAGGATGACCTATACCTACAATAAATACATTTAGCCTCAAAATAACTTCATAATATATTATAATGACAGTTTAGACAACAAACTTTGGGAAATTTCAAATAAAAATAGATAACGTTTTATGTTGATTTTATATTGTTTTTTTTTTGCTTATGTTACGATGCTCATAGGCCTGCTTATGACATCACAAATGTAATTTAACAGCTGCAAATAAATACAATACAATACAATACAATATAATATGATAATATCTATCATTATATTTTCACAGAAAACAAATTATCTTATGGAATTTAATATTAATCACGAAACCTAAAAAAGAAAAGCTGATAATGAAATACACAGAAATTCATGCAACGGCCGTTCCTGGACCTGCTCACAGTTTGACTTGCTAGTTGTGCAAAACAAATCCGTCCCTGAAGAAGATCAATAATAATTGTCTACAAAATATTTTTATTATTAACTACAATTCAAAATTAAAAAAGTCCCCCAACAGGGAATCGAACCATGGATATTGTCACAATGAGTAAGAAGATACAAACAATATCAATTACAATGTTGCTGCTGGCCCAAAACCACCAAGTAGAAGGTTGACATAATATTGATCTCCTCATACTCTAATGATTTTCACGTGATAATTTGACAAAAAAACGTGACAGGTTCAGAGATTTCGAAGGTCCCTTCCAATTTTCATCAGATCGCATATGCCGTTTGCCCCGGTAGAGCGCGAACAAACAGACAAAAAAAAAAAAAACACCAGAGCTAATTTTTTTGGGGGGGGGTCAGTGAAATGTAAGTCTTCGCTTAGCTCATCCAATAAACAATCTAATTATTGGATGAGCGTAACGAGCGTAGCGAGCGCAGCGAAGATTCCATTTCACTACACTGGAGAAAAAAATCCGTAGTTTTTTTTTTTCTTTTTTGCGTATTTTTTGTCTGTTTGTTAGCACATTCCGGCTAAACCGATACTCCGATTGCGATGAAATTTATGGGGGCATTCGAAATTTCTGAACTCAGAACTGCCACGTTTTTGAGCACAATCGGAAAATTATTTCTCATGAAAATCGCAGCTTTACGATTTTTTTCGTTTTTTTTTAAAATTCTTTGACTTATAACACCTCCATGCTTTGTCCGATTGTAATGATTTTTTCACAGAACCTTAATTTCATGAATTGATATACATTGGTGTGAAATTTGAGCGTAATTGGATGAGCGTAGCGAGCGTAGCGAGCGAAGCGAATATTCCATTTCACTACACTGGAGAAAAAAAGCCGGGAAAGTTTTTTTTCTTTCTTTTTTTTTTTTTTTTTGTATTTTTGTCTGTTTGTTAGCACGATTCCGGCTAAAACCGATACTCCGATTGCGATGAAATTTTATGGAGGTCTTCTAAAACTCTGAACTTAGAACTGCCACGTTTTTGAGCTTAATCGAAAAAAAAAAATTTTCATGAAAATCGCAATTTTACGATTTTTTTCGATTTTTTAAAATTTCTTCGACTTACAACACCTGCATGCTTTGTCCGATTGTAATGATTTTTTCACAGAACCTTAATTTTATGAATTGATTTTTTCCCTGTAAAATTTGAGCGTTATCAAAAAAATATTTTTTACGAAAATCGCAATTTTACGACTTTTTTTCAATTTTTAAAATTTCTCCAGCTTATAACACCTACATGCTTTATCCGATTGTAATCTTTTTTTACAGAACCTTAATTTTATGAATTAATATATTCGTGTAAAATTTGTGCGCAATCGAATAAATTATTTCTTATGAAAATTTCAATATTACGATTTTTCCTTTTTTTAAAATTTCGATTAATTTAAAAAAATTAAAATTAAGTTATTTTTTATTAAATTAAATTAAATTTTTTATCAAAATTAATTTAATTTTAAAAATATCTTCAACTAAGAAATTATTTTTTTACAGAACAACAGAAAAACCGCAAAACACATAGCAACTCAATGCACCAATTACCTCATCCAACAACGCGCGGGACTTAAGCGTTTTCCTAGTCGTAAAATATACTAGTTTAGAAAATTTGTTGGGCTTTTCTATGAAGTATGACCTATCTCGGACCTTGGCTTACTATTGTCCCAGTACCTGAGGGGAGACCCTTCCTTTAATTACTTCCGCTCGGGCTTGTGATCAAAGGATAATCCTGGAAAATATCCGTAACTAAAATATTGATGTGTTCATAAAATCACACTTTTAATTAACTATATTTTTATAAAGTTCTTACTTGATATGTTGGTTAGATGACAGAAAGTGCATCGACGAATCTACCACATTTTTTATTTTTCTTATAGCTCTATTTTGAGTGATATTGTTGATTGAATAAAAGTGGGTCAAAATTTAGTTACAAGAAAAACAAAAAAGTGGAAATTTGTAAATTCACTATAAGTCAGTTAAACTCAATTTCAAGTAAGAATTTTGTAAAAATAAAGTTTATAAAAAGATATTACCTCCTGAAACTAGAGGCGAGCTCTAACGTGAGAGGGGGGGGGCTATTGTCGATCACAATAAATACCATGCAATTGCAGTTCATCTGTTTATTTAATATAAAACATGTTTTTATTGGTATATAAAATATAAATATTGTCAGTACAATTAATGCATCGAAACGAAGCCTCGAATAGATATTCAAAGCAGTGTTCAATCAAATGGTATTCATTACCCGGGTACACTAAAATAAAAATGAGGCTAGCTTTTATGAATTACAAAGAAACAGAACAATTATTATTTCGAATACTGTATCCACTAAAAAATCTAAACTTGGTAATTTTCGAGCTAGGTCTCAAATTTGGGCCCAAATCTCCCATAAGAAAAGTAATAACATTGGTATACGATACGATACGATATAAGTATGTTGGTAAATATAGGCGGTAATTTTGGTGGTTAAAATCCCTAAAACATAATTTTGATCAAATTTGTCGTTCAAATAATAATTGTCAAAGATTTATCAGCACACGTTAAACACGGCTTTCTACATTTTCATATTATTATTCCCCGGAAATAATAAAGATCGGAATGCGGGCTTTACGCCAATTTTCTGTTTATGAAATGGGCACTTTCGATATTTATCTCTGCCGAGTTTTTAAGTCTCGCTTTTTAAAACAACGAACTTTACAAACCCATGCTAATTAATTCCTGGGAAACTCTGAATTCTATCTGGGAAGCCCTGTTATAAAAAACCCTTTTAGAAGTAATTAGACGAGTGACCGAAGCGCATGAGGATTCAATAATTCAAGAAAATCGGCACTTCCGTGATTGTGTGTGAGTGTGTTCTTTTTATGAAAATCAGTTGAATCGCTGAATAGATTGTGCTGAAATTTAAACAGATATCCGGTGCGAGTTAACTGAGAACTGTTTTAAAAAATCAGCTAGATCCATTGCGAATAAATCTACAAGAAATGATAAATTGAAAAATAGTCTGCAAATGAATGGACAAAGGTTTTGCTTTTTAAAAAATCAATGCCTCCTAGATGCTAGGGGGCATTGGAAAAAAATTTGTTATTTTGTTATGCAGTGATCGAATCTTGCACGCTCAAGGTACCACGAAATTCCACTCGGAATTAAATAAACCCTGCAATCTTTACACGTATTTCGTACTGGCTATGTTTCCATAGTATTGACACATGACTGATTGTATGCAATTCAAAAAATGTTTTATACTTTTTTTTAAATTCAATCCAGAAATTACAAAATGTTTCCCGACCGGGGGTTTGAACCAACATGTGTTGAGATTTCCCGGGATATTCGCATTCAAGTAGCATTGCTATTGCTTAGGAAATTACCCATTCATTAAAATGCAACTTTACATCTGTATTGAGATAGCAAAATACTTCTTCCCTTCTTTACTTAAAAATACTTGCCGATCAAACACTATATACAATTAAATTTTGTTGTTTCGCTAGGGATTTGGTGTATTGAAAAAAAAACGGAAAATTGGAGAAAAAAGCGTTTTTCCCCGTTTTTTTCCAGACAGTCGGAAAATTTGAAAAAATAATCCAAATTTTAACCACTTATTCAATTACATTTTAGCCTACAGATAGTTTTGATTGAAAAAAAGTAGCATTATTGTAATTTTCATTTTTAATTAATCTACACATTTAGATTCCTAGAATTGATTGCTGACTTGAAATCTCTGCATAATAAGTTAAATATGAAAGGTGTTTTTTGATTTCTTCGAACCTCAACGAGAAGAAAAGTATTTTTATTGTACATTTAGTTTGTAAAAAATATATCAGTAAAACGCGGTGCTGTACCTCATCCTTAACACTGATGTAATACAATAGCTAAATTATCCAGTTTATTTGTTGTTGCGTGTTGCTCCTTTGTGTTTTTATTACTATATTACTATTGTTTATCCTGGTATGTGGAGCTTTCCACACACACACACAGGCGCGAATCCACCGTTTTAATATTTGCCTGCACTTCAAGCTCTGCGCAATTTGTTGTAGATATGAAACATTTTTTTTATTTATTTTTTTATCGTCTATCCCATTTAGAAGTAGCATCATAGATATACAATTTGGTTTTAGGCATGTATGTATTTTATTTGTTTCTAAAATAAACAACTTCCGCGCCCTTAAAAACATGTTTATTACTTTTTAACAAAACATATGAAAGGAATGAGCGTAATGAAGACTTCAAATTTAACAACCATAAAAATCACTGTATTTAATACTATTACGTCTACAGTATTGTAAAAATTTCCATTGATGACTATTTTCGCAAGTCTGCTTTGTAATAATCTACAATGGACCAACGAAATTTTTTTTGCCAAATGTATATTATTTTAAATAGGTGCGCAATAATTTTCCAGATAGTTCGTGAGTTGACACACTTCCGGCCCGGGGGCATCTACGTAGTTCGATCTGGACCGTCAAGTGGGGGATGCGTCGTTGAAATTGTGGGGCGACCTCTATGGGTGCACTTACTAACTTCATGCGTGGCCACGAGCTCGCGAAACTCTTTTGGCGCTCGTAGCGCTCGTAAGCAGTGCAGAGTTTTAACTCGATAGTGAGACAGAAATTGTTGGGAAAAATATTTAACATGGCTGACGTCTCTAGCTAAGGTTCCATACTCAAAGCTATCACTCAACATTATAGCTTTATGGAGTCAACATTATTTAGGAAACCGTGGAATTTTCCCGCGCTCGGAAGACTGCGGACTTAAAAAATTGGTAGCCCTGTATCTTTTGAAACTACTTGACCGAAAAAAAAAAAAAAATTGGGTATGATGATATCATTGTCACAAGTACATGTGCCAAAAATTATTTTAAATCGGAGATGGTCACCAAATTTTTTTTATTTATTTTTGGTTGATTTGACATGGAATGACCCAATTAGCAATTATGTCCTTAAATCAAATTAGGTCACGAATTTTTTTTTTTTTTTTTTTTAATTCAAAATTTCAAAATTTTGGTGGAGGTGCCGGGTTGAAGTCGAAATTAAATTAATACTGGCTGGTACATATGGTGGAGGTGCCGGGTCATACAACGCGATTGTTGAGATCGTAATAATCGTTTGAACAGAGTAAGCTCAAAATACTTCATATCCATATCAAAATATTACATAAAAATGCATAATTTTCGTAAATTTTGGTGGGGGTGCCGGGTAGACGAAATTAATTCTGGTAAAAAAAACTGTCAGAAACTTTGAAAAATGAAGGCTGAAATTGAGCTAAAAATTAAAACTGATTCTGAACTTCACTCTCATGAGCTTGTTTTTCTTTCAAATCATTAAAATTAATAAAATTATTCTAATTTTTTTTTTTTTTTAAGTTGTGCATTAGCAAATTGTGTTTTTTGGTAAACGCGACAAATCGCGAATTTTTATTTTTAAGGCGCAAATTTTCAAACTTTAAAAACCCATTTTTGCACATCTCTACACATTGGGTACCCGGAACCCGGTTCCGACTTTCCAAACCGGTTCAATTTTTTCAAGTTCTACTGTACAACGGTGAACTTCACGGGCATGTTTTCTCGACGTTTCCCCGCACAAATGGTAATTCTACGCACTGTTTATTGTGCGGTCTATTTCCACGGAGCCCGTGATGATCCTTTCTTGCCACAATATCAAGCACCTTGACCTTGACCCTGGTGAAAAATCTTGGCAAGATCTTGACAAGATCTTGGCAAGATTGTATTGTAAGATCTTGTATTTTTCTTGCCAAGATCTTGCAAGACTTACTTGGCAAGATCTTGTATAATCTTGGCAAGATCTTGTATAATCTTGGCAAGATCTTGTATAATCTTGGCAAGATTGTGGTTGGTCTATTTATGCGGTACCGGTACGCCTACTTGATGCAATTTCGATACACACTTTGCCACCTTATTAGATGTTTATCCGTGGCTTGTTAATCTAGGCTAGGGCCTAGGGCAAACACAGGCCTAGGCCTTGTGCCCACCTTATTAGATGTTTATCCGTGGCTTGTTAATCTAGGCCCTGTGAACAAGAACATAAAGCAAGTAGGCGTGCCTGCAGGCTAGGGCAAACACAGGCCTAGACCTATAGTGCAAGGCATAATACTTTTAGTCAACTGTCATCTAAGCCTACTACCTAGGCTACAGTAGTGGTTGTAAATACTCACATAGTCTGAGGTCTGTACAAGACATGGCAACTATATGTAGCTATTTAAATGTGTATGTGGCCTTTGCTTACGATGTAGACCAGGTCTATTATCAACTGTCTACTCTAGTTCTAAATAAACTGAAACAGTGAGACAGCACAAATGCAGGCTTGCATGGCTTTGATGTAACTGTTAGTGATGACTGATGAGGTTCAAGATGCTAACACCAGGTGGCAGATTTTGACAAGATCTTGTTTATATCTTGTTTCTAACCAAGTTCTTGCCAAGATCTTGCCAAGAATATTCTTGTCAAGAATCTTGGCAAGATCTTGGCAAGAAATAAACAAGATCTTATTTCAATGCAAGATCTTGGCAAGATTTTGACAAGATCTTACTTAACACAAGTTCTTGGCAAGATCTTGGCAAGATCTTACTTAATACAAGTTCTTGTCAAGATCTTGCAAGATCTTACAAGATTTTGACAAGAATTTTCACCAGGGGATGCACGAGGCTGCTACATAACACTTGACTGTCGACAGTCGTACGCAACACAGCGCGGGCGCCGAAGCCAGCTCACTCCTGGCCGTACAGTCGCTTCCAAAACATTTCTCACGTAAGGCTGATACATTGAACAAAAATTGATCTTTTTAAACCGGTTCCGATGTGAAGGAACCGGTTTGAACTTTTTGGACCCAATGTCATTACTACTTGTAGGCTAGGTCAAACATATGTGCACCACAAGATGCCTAGCTAAGCATGTACGCAATTTAATGTGTTTATTATTACATCAAACCCAGGCTTAGCAGTTGATCATTCACACAGCTCACCTGTCGTTTGAGCTTTCTCCTCAGTTCCAAAGTCAGTGATCTTCTTCCCTAAATTTACAAGGAGAGCAAATCGTTCATCTGCTAGACCACCAAGGAGAGTTTCAGTTTCTCGTTTCTTCTCTCTCTCTTTCAGGCGCTCGTTCTTTAGTACTGCTAAAACCTCATCTGCAGCGCCACACAGGATGTCTCGGGGCTGCAATATCAAGCAAGACATCACATTATATGAATATGAGCATGAAGTAGGCTTACCTAGGCCTATGAATGGCATTGGCATTACAACAAGTTGTTATTTAAAAGTCAATCGCTAACTTTGCAACTTTTAATGTGTAGAATTGTACTAATCCATAAAAGTTGATGCCATTGGTTTAGGCCTACTGAAATTTTAAGAGGGGTTGCTGAGCTTGGCCTTACTCAAACGCGCGCACTCAGGTGTTGATGATTTCTGCTGAATGGTTGATAATATCATTACCAAATTTTGCATGGATGTTAATAAAGTACTTTTATATTGATATCTGCACTGCAATTGGTTGCAAAAATTAAGCCTTAAAGATCCATTGCGAGACATAGGCCTAAGTCCAAAACGTGAAAAAATGGGAAATCCAAAACATGGATTCCAATATTCTGGAAATTCCCACCAAACCATTTATCTTACGATAAAACCAAATTAACCTACGCGTTCACATTGATTTAAACGTTGATATCAAATGCAAATTTGAGTTGAAAAATCTGTAGGGCCTACACTTGGGATAAATTCACAAAGTTGACCAAAATGGAGTAAATTTGGGTGATTTCAATAATTTTTAATTCAAAATCAATTAATTTACATAGGCCTACTAGATAGCATAGATTTAGGGCTATTCTTAATTAACATGAGTGTGAAATTTGATAACGGTATTATAAACCGTTTACCCGGATAAAACAGAAAGCTGAGCGCCTAAACTCGTTTCCGCGCCAGCCTCAGCGACTCCTATCAAGCAGGCCTACTATACTATACTAGCATTCACTGCCGCATCCAAGTCCAAGTTGTTTATCGTAATAATTTTGAAAGCACACAGTCTGTAGACTCAAGGCCTACGCCGTCACAGAAAACTAGGGATGACTTCGGGTCGAAAAATCCGGAACCGGATCCACCCTCGCCGGAACCGGTTCCTAAACCTAATCAATTTTGTTTAGATAAAACATATATTTATGTGACACTGAAGCGGCTTTCCATTCGTTTGAAATTGAACTGCATGGTGTCCTTGAAAATACGTGTATGACACCACCTCTGCAGGGTGGCAACTACCGACTGCAGCATCGCCTAGCTGCCCCATTCTTTGTTTTTTTTGGGATGATTGGGTGATTCATTCATTGACTGAGAGTGCAAGTGGTAAATTAGGACTATTTATTTATCAATTTATTATGTACACAGATCACAGATTAAGGAGAGTTATCTTGAATCAATCAATTACCGCTACATTATCTAGGCATTGTCTTTGCGTCAACTGATCAGCGTACAAACATTAGCAGACACTAGGCCAGGCAACGACGAAAGTGGTGGGTCGTGTGCGTGCACATGCGTCTTCCAGCAGTATCGTACAGACAGCATTCGAAAATAAATAGAACCGGTTCCGAAAAAGAGGAATTGGTTCCAAAAAAGGGGAACTGGATCGTAATGGAACCGGTTCCGAACCGGTTTCCGGGTACCCGAAGTCATCCCTACACAGAACACACGTAAGGCCTAGCCTAGGTGGCCTAGGTTGTCACCTAGGCCTCTACACGTACGCCTAGCCCTACCGTGATCCGAGTTTTCATACTTGTAAAACTCGACTCAAAATCTTTGAGACTAAAAATAAACTCGAGTCGATTTCGAGTACTGAAAGAAACTAGAAAAAACTAGACATTTTGAGTAAGAACTCTCACACCCCTAGAAAAAAATAGTTTTGATTTTCTAATAGAGCCAGTTCAAAGCCATTCACTATATTTTGACTTGGTAGCATATTTGGGAAAATAGAAAAATGCGGTCGAATAGCCTTAATTAAAGTGGGGTTAAATATATTTTTTGTTAAACGTATTCCTCTCAATGCCAAGCAATGAAATTTATGCACACACCTCAAACCTCATAGATTTTGAAATGATAAAAGCCTAGTTTATTGGAATGTTATGCAGACAAGTAGTAGGCCTACCTGGTCACCGAGGGCTTCTTGAATAAAACTGAGGAGAACTTCGTAAGTCTGTCGAGTCTCTTGGGTTTTTGGTCGATAGAGAATGCCCACCATCTCATCAACACCTTCCGACAATAGCGTAGCCCCTTTCATGCGGGTAAAGTCGTACTGAGCTTCATCTCGTTTCTGGCGCCTATTACGGGGAAAAAATTCTTTAGCCTAGGTCTATATCATAAACTAATAGAAGAAGAGCAAGGTAATGGCTGCTGTAGTTAAGGTAAAGTTGGCAAACCGGAAAAGCATTATTGTGCACAGACCAGTGGCATGGCAATTATATAAATTCAGAGCCCAGGCACCAATACCAAAAAGGGTAGGTGGTGGGTGTACATCCATTAGGCCCTACTTTCTTAATGAAATATAATATTTTCTATACTTTATGACTATAGCCTATTTTAATTGTTACAAATTAAATTCACACTACTAAATTGTATGGCTACAGCTCTTACTTACTTTAGAATAATACTGGACTGTCCTGTCATGAATTATGGCATGGTTTAAAGTTTAAAAGTACAGACAAAATGCATGATGATAAATAGGCCTATTCATCCAGTTCTCAACTGATTTCAGGTAGCTAGGCCTACTCAACAAGTTTGCTAAATTAACCGACTCGCTTGTTATCTCATCATTATTCATTTAGGCCTAGTATTTGATTTGATTGATTGATGTAGGAAATTTTACAATTTTGAAAAAAAGCTGGTGGCATGGATTAAGTAAAACATTTTTGAGTTTTCTTTAAGTTATCGTTGTTATAAAGCAGAAATGATTATTGACGTCGTAAATGCAATTATAAATGCAATAAGAAGAACATTCTTGGCCCAATTTGAATTGAAGTATTTGATTTCCAGTAGGCCCTACATTTTTTCCAATGAGATCAAGACAGCAAGTTTTTCAGTCTCTTCAAATATTGAATTTGTATTTGGTAACTAAACAGTTAAAAAAATGTGAATGGTTTGGGTTAGGGATGCACACGATATTCAATATTATCGATCGATAATCAATAATGCATATAATTTCAAGAATCGATAATCAAAATAATATAATAATTATTGGAATTTGGAAAGTTGACCTTGACGGTGTTATCGTCGCTAGTGAGCCGGGCGCGCAATAAATCAGGCACTGGCTACTTTGTCGGTGCATTACCCGAGCATTACCCCTCTTTGCTTGCGATACACCATGTTTTGTTGCGGTGGGGATGACTAAATTTGTTAAGTTGTTCACGCCTATCTCCCTCCCTTCCCGCTTCCCGCAAGAGCGCAAATTTCCAGAATTGAGCGGGAAAAGTTGGAAGTAATCCTGTTAAACCTTAGGCCTAAATAAATTTAGTTCTGCCCAGTTCCACCTAGAGACGCTCTCTACTTCCGCTCCCTTAACTTAACCTTAACTATCTAGCGGAAAACTGACAACGCTCTACCTTTTGCATGTCAATCATTTAACATGGGAAAATTGGAGCCATGGCAAGCAGTCTATTTGTAGGCCTACCTTTAAGCCTACATACATTCAGATAGCGGTGGAAATATGTATAGGCTATGTACTACGTATGTAGGCTAGCTATTACATACTTAGCTTTCCGTTCTGCTGCTTTGACAGGACGTGTTCTTTGATGTCTGTCACCCATGCGTGTCCCTTCAAGTTTGCCCACGAGGGACATGACTTCACCAGTAGCTTCATCTTTGCTTCGGCGTTCGATAAAACGAACATCAGCTTGTAAAACAAGATTGGAATTCTAGAAAGAAAAATGCACGGTTTTAGGTGATAGCCTAAACATAGGCTACAGGTAGGCCTCAGAAGCTTAACTTTTGTTAAGAGTTGGTTTCAGTTAAGAATGCCCAGCACTGTCGTCTCAGCCTTCGCTCAGTGGCCAGTGGTTAGAAATAACATAACATGACAGCTCTCTAAAACTAGCCTATCGATATTCAGCATTTTCAATTACTTCCGAAAGTGGAAACCACTTATTTTAAGTAAATATTTAAGAACTGGAAGATTAAAACAGTTGTGTAAGGATTGTGACACATTACGGAAATATATATGATCACCAACACTTGTGTCGACGTTGGCAGCAACTGTGCAGGAAAATTTAAATTATCAATAGGCCCTACCTAGACCCAGTGTTGGGGAAGGAACTTTTAAAAAGAACGCGTTCTCATGAACGCGTTCTTTTTTTGTGAACTTTTCAGTGAACTTACTCTTTTTTAATTGAATGAACTTGAACTTTTAAAAGTTCTTTCTGAGAACGAACGTTTCAGTTGTAGAAAGTTCATTTGAAAGTTCTTTCCGTGCGTGGAGCTGCCGTCGACGATTAAAAACAATAACAAATCGTTGTTCCATCGTCGCCTACGTTGACGCACGTTCAGCTGTTTTTGACAAGGTTACGCACGATTCACGAAGTTAAAACGATGCACGCCAACTAATTCGGCAAAAAAATCTTGGAAGCTTAAAATGCTAAGTATCTGCCATAATTTTACAAGCTGGTCGACGAGAAAGTAGTACAAATCATCAACACGATCAAAGACAGCTCAACACTTTCGTAAGACTCAAACTCGCGAGTAGTTTGGTACTCGAACACCCCTAATGTTTTTCCTCGTGTTTTTCTTCATTTTACGCCAGCTTTTAATAAAATAGTGATTTTTTTACAAAAGAACTTTTAAAAGAACTTAGTTCATATTTTAGACGAACTTGAACTTTTCAAAATTTTAGGTTTTAAAAGAACTTCAACTTTTTAAAAGTTAATTATTTGAGCTGTGAACTGAACTTTTAAAAAGTTCATTTTAAAAAAGAACTGCCCCAACACTGCCTAGACCTAGTAGCAGTAGCCAAATTAGGCTAGTTAGGCTATTTTGGGATTCATTTTACTTTTCAATGTTGGCATGAATCTAATTGTATTTCCGCTTCCTGTTCCTGTGGCATTTTAAACTGAGAACGAGTTAAATAGAATTTGCAATCAGATTCGATAAAGAAGTTCCGCGATGGGAAGATCACTGCAACTTGTAAGTGAAAACAGACACTAACGTTTTTACGCGTGGACGTGGCTGGAATGTTAAAGTATTAGGCTGAGGCTACACAGTGCGTAGGCCTATTTTCCGCGACGGACAACCCGCAGCGGCTTCGCAAAAGAAGGGCAACACATGGTTGTAGATGAGAGCGGCTACACAGACGCGAAAGCTTCGCATGGGGAAAAATACCGTAGCATGTCGAGCTCATTGCGGACGGTCCGTTCCCGCAGACCAAGGTCAACACAATACACATGTAGCCTAGTTGAATGAGAGCGACTACACAGTGCGGTTGCGTGGCTGCGATTTTGCTCAAGACCAATGTTCTTCGATGTTGTTTTTAAACTGGCCTCCCCAATTCCCGCGCGGAGAGATCACCATGTGTAGGGCTAGTTATAGCCCATTCGGCGGAGCACCCGTTGCGAACCATCCGTGTGCGGAGAATACGCACTGTGTAGCAATAGCAAACACCATAAAACAACTTTTGATTGTATCAGGAATAGGCCTAGTAGCCCTATTATCTAGAATCAATCATAGTAACGGAAAGCTAGCCTAGGCTAGGCCCAAGGCTCTAAGCACTAGGCCTGTTGCTGGGCCTAGATTGGGCTTAAGCAGCAGTGAGCTAAGTAGTAGGCCCTGGTAGTAAAGGCAGACTAGGGCTAGGGCCTAGATACTGATAGGCTGGCTAGGCCCCTACTAGGGTTGCCATTCATCCCGCTTTCGGCGGGACAGTCCCGATATCCAATTTTAAGTCCCGCGTTCCGCCAAGGCACCCAGCGGGACACAATTGTCCCGTTTACAGTCCAATTTACAATATCAGATATATGCAGTCCAAAACATGCAAATCTATCAACAGCAACCTATTTGGGCCACGGGCGGCGTGTGCGTCGCCAAAGTAGGGGAGAGGGTGCATAAATGGGACACTTTTCACATTTAAATTATTATTTCTTCAAATTATGTTTTTTTCAAAAATTTGAAATAGCCAACTTTAAGAGCCACCCTTTAGACATAAATTTCAGATTTTGTTGTTTACGAACTATTTCTTTTTAATAACCGTACAGGTGCAAATTAGAAAGTCGACATGTGTCCCATTTATGAACCATGAGGTTGTTAAATGGGACAGGCCTAAAAATCACAGAAATAACCATCCATTAAGCATTCTAAAGACATCATTTTATTTATTTTATTTTAAATACAAAACAAAATCATTTTGTAAGCTCAAGGCTATTTAACTACACCATTAACCCCCTCAAACTTCACAAAGTCCATTGCAAAAACAAGAACGACTTGGTCCGGGCAGTCCCGCCTCCTTTATTTCTAACTGTCTGCGGCAGACGTTTCAATATTTGTTCTTTATGAACATCAGAAATGTCTTCTTGCTTAGGGTAAAAGAAGCTGCTACCACCTGCGTCTTTTCTACGTAAGAATTGACATTGAAAAATGTCCTCGCTTTTTTCCCCCATAATTCGCCCCACAAAGTTGATGTTTTTCTCACTACCATCTCCGGATGAAAATTTGTAAGCCTGCCTACTCTTAGATGGTTGGTTTAGGTCTATGGCCTAGGCTAGGGCTTGGGCCTATTGGCTTAGTTCAGGCCTGGGTAGCCTAGGCCTACTTTATGGGGCAGCTATGTGGGTGAAGGGCCTTCAGTTAGGCCTTAAATAAATTATAATGTGATACATTGGCTCTGATAACCATTATTTATCCATAATCAAGCATTTAGCAAATGTCCCATTTAGCAACCTGCATCCATGTCCCATTTATGAACCTCAAGCATTGTTGACAACATGTCCACTTGGCCTAAAAAAATAGGTAAGATAATGATGAAACCAGAATTATTTCTTCTTTCCAATGTCTCAATTAAAAGTTCCAGAATGGCATCTTCAAATTTCACAAGGTCTTATGTCTATTCTTTATTTTATTGTCTTTGAAGGAATTTCTACTTTGGAGGTAGCAAAAAACCAAAGTGGAATAACAATTAGAAATTGTCGGCAATCTTCATAATTTTTGTTTATGAAGAAGAAGTACCACTGCTGCCAACTTTTGGTAAAAAAGCTAAACTAAGAAAAAATCAGCTGATTAGATATAGCCACTGTCCCATTTATGAACCGTCCCATTTATGCACCCTCTCCCCTACTTGGCTTGGCTCGACAGTCAGCACTTTGGTTAGTGTTGTTGATAGGGGGCGGAGGGGTAGGGTGTAGGCCTACCGTGTACATCGCAAAACCTCAGTCTGACTCATTTCCGTTTTTTTTTATTTTTTTATTAAATTATTAGGTACTTAGTGTCATTAGTGTTCCAAATTCCAATGCATTTTTGTTGGTTTTCTGTTTTTTGCACTACAAAAAGTACAATATTTCGTTACCTATTGCATTCAGTCCAACATTTTTATCTAAAACGCTTCAAACGCACTCTAAAAACCTATTTTTTTTAATTTCGCCTGCGGCGCTATAGTTGGGGGGCGGAGGCCCCCAAATCCCTCGTGCTATTTTCCCTGAAAGGGTTTGTCCCGCCGCCTTGAGTTTAAATTATGGCAACCCTAGCCCCTACTAATTGGGAACTCTTTCGGTTGGTATGGACAGTTTTTGATCAGTAGGTAGGTACTTTAGATTTAAAATAGCGACGTTAAAGGTTTTGTAGGTACTTTAGATTTAAAATAGCAACGTTAAAGGTTTCGTAGGTACACATAAAAAAAACTGTCCATACCAACCGGAAGAGTAGGCCTAGGCCTACCACTAATTGTAGGGGCTAGGCCTAGGCCTATACGTCTTCTTAAATCTAGCCTAGGGCCTTGGCCTAGGCCATAGCAAGAAATTAAAGAGCCCCTAAATGAGCACATTAAGTTTAGAGTTGTACCAACGTAACGCAAGTAATAAGAATGGTGGGCTAACATTTATTAAACGTTAACTGAACGTTAACCTAATGCTCCAACGTCAATTTGTAGGTTAGAAACCGAGTTTTCGTTTAAAAACACAGCTCTTAATGAGTGAGTCCTCCTTGTGGGATAAGCGCGTATTAATTGTGCGTAATTACTGAATGTATTGTTATTAATTAATGCACTATTAGATATAATAAAATGCCTTAATACTTACCGCTTTGTACTCGTATTGAAGCTGTCTAGCCGCAGCATCCGCCATGTTTTAGAAGCTGCTGCACTTGCAAAACAAAACAGACACGAGCATGTTCCGTGAAATATCAAACACCGTAATCTAAAAGGCTGTGGATAGTTGAAGCGAAATTCAAAATTTGTAAAATAAAATTTAATAATAGTAGGTTACCCAAACGTTTCCCGCTCGATTTTTGTGATGGAGCAACAACACTTTACCAAATTGTTAATTATACATTTAGATTGATAAAAATTTTAGGTGTCACCCCCCCACCCCCTGCAGGGGGTGGGGGTGGAGGGTTTTGTGATTATTACCATAGACACAAAACTAAACCATGAATTTCTTTAAAAATTCGTAGATTTACTAACAACACAATGCTGAGTTTAAAAAAAAATACTAGAAGTTCGAAAAAAGACGCCATCTTGGAAAAAATCTCACATTTTCGACATTATTTACCAGTGTAAACTGCAGTAAAATTTTAAAATTTTAAAATTAATTTAATTACGTTCTTTAATGTTTGTTTAAATAAAAAAAATTGGAATTTTAAAAATCGGTTGATATTTACACTTTTTATGTTGATATTTACATGTTATTATGACATCCCTGTTTTGAGTATTTTCACTTATAAAATCACAAACGAATATTTTCAGATGGTAGTGGCATAATTTACACAACTATTCAACTGGGAAATACTTAAACATTCATGTGTAGAAGGCAGTGGTTTTCTTGGCATCAAACCATATTTAAAATCATGGTTAAACCATAGTCAAACCATGGATTTTTAATAGTAATCACATGCTGAAACGAACACGAGCGCCGTTTGGTCCTACATTGTAAATTAGTTATTAATAGGATAGAAGTTGTATATAAAAATCCATATCCAAATTAATTGGATGAGCGAAGCGAAGACTTCAATTTCACTGACCCCCGAAAAATTTGGCTCGGGTGTTTTTTTTTGTTTGTTTTTTTTGTCTGTTTTTTCGCTCTCTACCGTACAAACGGCATATCCGATCTTGATGAAAATGAGAGGGGACCTTCGAAATCTCTGAACTTAGAACTGTATTGTTTTTGGGTACAATAGAAGAAATATTTCTCGTGAATATCGTACTTTTACGATTTTTTTCGATTTTTTGTGCGATATTTTCGTGCTATTTGGGCCAATTCTGACCAAACGGGTGGGACTACAACGTTCATATTATACATGGACATTAAGGTTTTGATGATGTAGTACCTTTTGAAAGAAAAAGTTAAAAAAGTTAGCCAGAATCCATAGAATAAAGGTTTTAATATGAGTTTTTTTTTGGTTTATTATAACAATTAACAAGTAACAATAGAAACTTGACAACAATCACCTATAATGCTTTCACAAAGCACTTGCAAAGGAAAAGTGGTCCTACGCAAACTAAAAACTTACAAAAAAGCTCATCCATCAACGCGGCGGGACTTAAGCGTTTTCCTAGTTAAGTTATTGCTTCCAATTGGAAGTAAGTAAACAATAGGCTACCTTTACGCGCTTTTTATTAAATACGCGGGAAAATATCAATAAATAATGTATGTAATACAACAGTGAATCAATGGCTTGAAGCCGCCTGCGGTAGCTATAATACGATTGGGGCGCTGGCCCACAGAGTATATCACTTGAAGAACGTGGGTTTGAATCCCGCAGAAGGCATTGGTTTTAAATTTGTAAAATTGTTCACCCCCATATATCACCATCCATCGTCTCGAATAGTAATATTGCAATAGTAAATATATATATTATATATTTCTTACACCTGCTTCCAACATAAGCCGGGTCAGGGGATGGCTAACCACCAGATTTTCCAGGGCACAAAGGGTTTATTATCACCGGCTTGCCAGGCCTGTCATGTTCTCTTCTCCTTCAATTTTTTCATCTTCCATTTCATCTTCTCCTTCAATATCGTCCTCTTCTTTCTTGCTTCTTACCACCATCTCACGCCTTTTCCTTCTGTCCTTCAACAGGCGTTCTGCTGCTATTTCTTCCCAACACTCACCTTTCTGCTCACGGTATTCCCTTTTTGTCCAATTCTCTCATACGTCCATACCATCTCAATCTTTCTCTTCCTATTTTGAACAAAAACTTGTCAACTCCAACTCTCTTCCTAATTTATTTGCTCCTGATTTTGTCAAGCCTAACTCCTAACTACACCTCTATACTCCTCCTACTAATTTCATTTCTGCAATAATTATATAAGGCCGAGTCTCGAACCACGATCGTGGCTGCTGCTGAAAACCTCAGACGCCACGGTCGTGGGATGTAGGTATTTCCCTAGATCCCACGGTGGTAATTTAACATGGAGTTTTCAACTTAAGACTGCATGGGTAGTAAATGGGGTTTCTAGTTGGAAATAACCAATATCATTGTATAAATAGTGTTCAGCACATATTTATGAATTGTATTATGTTTTATTCATACGTTTTTAACAATAAAATACGTTAAAAGAAGGTAAAAACCTAGCACAATATGCATTCGCGCGCGGGATTTAAACGCTTACCACGTAAGTTTTAACAAAAATAAACAACTTTTAACAACAATCAAAGAGAATTACGCATGTTATTATTAGAACCACGAGGTTTTCTCATTTACACATTTTAAACCACGATATTCACCACTCTTACAACAATCAAAGAGAATTACGCATGTTATTATTAGAACCACGACCTTTTCTCATTTACACATTTAAAACAACAATAACTCACCACTTTTGTTTGTTTTGAATATTTTAAGGAAATAATACAACAGAGTAATGAAATCTCTCAAAATTATTTGGGATCTCGTGTGGAAACAAGGTTTCTGGGTGCCTATCAATCAACAAGAACTATACATTTCTTGAAAATGATCACACATTGGGGGCAAAAACAAGTTCTTTGGACCACTAGATATTTTACATTCATTGTAAATTGTAATACTTTAAGCATTTAAATCGACCTTGAAAAAACATTATATTTTAATCTTTTTGTATGGACTTAAAAGTAATGAGATTTCCACCCTAAAAAAAATTTTTAAAATAACAGCCAAACCTTACACAACCAAAGCAATGAGATGCAAAGAAATCCAAGTTTGTAGATGACAATACAACAATTGAAACCTGTTCATAGTTCTGGGAACTTTTTACAGGGTCAAAATATTTTTAGGTACTCTTTGGATATAAATTTATTAATTTCTTATTTTTTAAATTGTATTTGACTGAAACTTACATCAATGGTCAATCAATAATTGACAATATAGAAAGGCAATGTAAAAATGTCTGTGTTTAGGGATCTGACTAGTTCGACTGTGTTGACCAAAATTCCTAGTAAAAGGTTGGAATGCTATGGCAAGGGAATAGCATTAAATTGGGTAAATCATCCCTTTCGATGGTCGAAGACAATGTTGAAATAAGTATGGATACAGGCAGGGAACGATTTTACAATCAAACATACATTTAGTGTGGAACGTGGTTCTAATAATAATTAACGCGTAATTCTTTTTTATTTTTTGTAAAAGTGGTGGATATTGTTGGTTTAAAATGTGTAAATGAAAAGCTCGTGGTTCTAATAATAACCGCGTAATTCCCCTTTGATGTTGTAAAAGTGGTAAAAGTTTGTTGTTTTAAGGGTGTAATGAGAAAGGGTTCGGGGTTCTAAAAATAATCTGCGTAATTCTCATTGATTTTTGTAAAGTGGGGGGGTATTGTTGTTTTAAATGTTTAAATGAGGCAAGGTCGTGGTTCTAATAATAACATGCGTAATTCTCATTGATTGTTGTAAAAGGGGTAAGTATTTTTTGTTTTAAATGTGTAAATGAGAAAAGGTCGTGGTTCTAATAATAACATGCGTAATTCCCATTGATTGTTGTAAAAGGGGTGAGTATTGGGGTTTTAAATGTGTAAATGAGAAAACCTCGTGGTTTCTAATAATAACATGCGAAATTCTCTTTGATTGTTGTAAAAGTTGTTTATTTTTGTTAAAACTTACGTGGTAAGCGTTTAAATCCCGCGCGCGAATGCATATTGTGCTAGGTTTTTTACCTTCTTTTAACGTATTTTATTGTTAAAAACGTATGAATAAAACATAATACAGTACATAAATATGTGCTGAACACTATTTATACAATGATATTGGTTATTTCCAACTAAAACCCCATTTACTAACCCCTGCAGTCGTATGTTTTAAAACACCATGTTTAATTACCACCGTGGGATCTAGGGAAATACCTACATCCCACGACCGTGGCGTCTGAGGGTTTTCAGCAGCAGCCACGAGCGTGGGACGAGACACTCCGATTATATAAACACATCTGGGCTGTAAAGAAATTTAAAACTTTTTTTGTCGAGCTTTTTACCAGTCACTCAAAAGTGCAACCGGTAATGTCATTCGATGGTGTATGTTTAATAACAAGGGTGTCACACAGAAAAATTATCACCAACAGAGCTGCATTTGTACCCTATTTATTTTTACAACTTCAGTGCACGTATGGCTAGCGATAGAGACAAATGCAACCAGGATTTCCCCCCCCCCCCCCTCGCCATGAATATTGCTGTTGGAAATTGGAAAATAATCACTAGGTGCCAGTAACAAAAAATCTTCTACGGGCACTTGAAGGGGTGATTGACTAGTAAAATGTGCGTGTGCAAATTTCCATTGAACCGTTTTCATATATGTATCTAATAATGATCTATAAGAGTATTAATGGTTTATTTTGGGTAAGGGGGCGGGGCCCCCCGTAAGATCATAATGCCCCACTCCAGCTTAGGGGATATGGAGAGGAGAGGCACATGCTGGACAAACCAGCCACGGGTACTGGTAGGAAAGGGGGGTTCTCACGTCGCGGTCGCGTCTTTGTCATCGTCATCGTTCGTTGTGTATTGTCATCGTCCCTCGGGAGGTCGTCAAGGGAAAGGGCAGGGGTCCCCGACGACGATTGCCAGAGCTCCCTCTAGTTTCGGAGAGTAATATACTCCGCTCTTACTAGCTACAACTTTTTCTTCTCTAGCCAATTCTACCCCGGGCCCAGACGGATACTTATATAAGTATGAAAAAGGACCATCTTTAAAATTAACTAGTATTATACAATTTTTAACATTCTACATTTAAATGTATTTTTAGAAATTCGCTTTATCGGCAAATTCAGCTAATTTTACATACAGTCTGGATCACTTTACACCTCCAATTTTCACGCAATCAAATTTTAATTTTGGGATGTTGTTTATAAGGATGATCGCATGGCGCGATCAGAGCACATTTCAACATTAAAAAAAAACCCTTTGCAAGCTTGGGACATAACTACAATTACCTATTTAGTGAGATAATTACGGGTTTGTTACTAAAAAAAAAAGTAAGCAATGTGCTCCGATCGCGGGCCCTACACACATTCTTACTTAACATTTAAATGCAAACCACAACCCGATAGGACAAACGATAGAGCTTTAATGCAAGTGATCCTGTCTAAACCTCTGCATTCCCGCGTCAAAGTCTCGTTTGCTCGAGTGCATCCAACAGTCTTGAATATGGATTAAATAATAAAAGAAATTGGCTCATCCGTCAACGCAACTAAAACGCGGTAAAAACCCTACATTAAAATGCAGTTCAAAGTTTTATTTAAAAATGCTCCTACATAGCTTTCGATTTTATTTTTTTAGAAAACACCAAATTTTGAAAAAACAGAATTCCGGTAAAACTAGAAAACTTAGTTTTACTTGTAAAAAAAAACAGTTTGGATAATACTGCGGCTTATTTTAGTATATCAACAAATGTTTGGTCTATAGGGAAATTTAAATTTTCAAACTCTCCAATCCGAAATCGGTATGTGGCAGGTGACTTTTAACAATAACCTAATTGGCTAAGCAACAGGTGCCTTCAATAAAAAGTCTGTGGAACGGCATTTATCTACCGATTTGTAAAATTTTTAATGTTTTACTTTAGAAACTTACCATTTCATGTTATTTGATTAAATATTTTCATCAGCATTATAATTTCTCACTATTTGATAACATGTCAAAAAGTGATTATTTTTCCAAGATTGGCGGCACAAATTTTACATTTTTGTATTTTTTTTTCAAACTCGGCAATGTGTTTTTAGTAAAATAATAAAGTTTCAATCATTTCCAAGAAAAAATCAAATTTTTTAAATTTAAAATAGTCACAACCCCCTCCACCCTCACCCTCTGCAAGGGGTAGAAAAGTGACACCTAAAAAATTATCAATCTAAAATTGTATTTTTACTATTTGGAATATGCGGCGTTTTCTCCATCACGAAATCGAGCGGGAACCCTAAATCATACATTTGGGTAACCCACTATAATGTAGGCAGGGTCTCCGGGCCGGTCCATAGATATATTACATCAAATCTATGCTCCGGTCCAACATATTACATCAAATCAACCAACATACTTCAATCAATCAAATCAAATACCTATTAGGCAGTATTTGCTTAGATAACCTTTTTTTTAAATTTTTAGTTTTTACTTTTGTGATTCTAATTATTATTTATAATTTTAATGGTATTGTATTCTCGCCATACATTTCTGACATGGTGTTTTATTCGTTTTGTTCATTTTGGTTGAAAGGCGCGTCAACCGTAAGATCAACCCCCAAAATACAAAATTTGTAAAAAAAAAAAAAAAAAAGGCAGCCAAGCTCTCCTTCTAAAGTCTTCGGCTGTGAATGTTGTGAGATAGAAGTTGAGCCAAGCATTTCATTCATTCTCCCTAGTTTCGCATTGAAAAGAAGTAAGATCATTTCGCCTGTTGACGAGCGCCAAGCAACCATTTTCGTGGTAAAAAAAGTAAAAATTTTAAACTCAAAATCATAAAAAAAATTACTTGGCCATTGACTTTTTAGAGTCCTCGTACCAAAATCAATAGCCAAGTAATTTTTTTATGATTTTGAGTTTAAAATTTTTACTTTTTTTACCACGAAAATGGTTGATACATTGACGCATAATTTTAATCAGCAATTAAAATATTAAAATTGTATTAAATACGACATAAAGTTTTTCCCAAAGTTAAGGGTGGTAGGGAACAGTGGGGGTGAAATATCGCTTGCCTCCTGGCGGATTAGGGGCCTATTATGTTTCATATTATTATGTACCATCATGCCAAATTTCATGCTGATAACTCATTCTGTGCCTTCATAAAAAATGCTGGAAATCAAGGTAAAAATAATATAAACTATTATAGGGATGGGGGTTGAAAAAATGTGGTTTAGGAAATAAGAATAGGACGATTGGGTTAAAACACATTAAAACATAATTTACTAATTTGAATAAAAATTCAATTTTGGGTTAGAGCTATGAATTATTCTAATTTTAGGGGATGATTTAGGGGGTGTTGGGGGTGGAATATCGCTTGCCTCTCGGCGAATTATTTTTCATATTAGTATGTACCATCATGCCAAATTTCATGCTGATAACTCATTAGGTGCCTTCATGATGAATGCTGGAAATCAAGGTAAAAATAATATAAACTATGAGGGATGGGAGTTGAAAAAATGTGATTTAGAAAATGAGAATAGGCCGATTGGGTTAAAACACATTAAAACATAATTTTAATAACTAATTGGAATAAACATCAATTTTAGATTAGAGCTATGAATTATTCCAATTTTAGGGGTGTTTGGGGTGGAATATCGCTTGCCTCTCGGCGGATTATTTTTCATATTATTATGTACCATCATGTCAAATTTCAAGATAGATAACTCATTAGGTGCCTTCGTGGTGAATGCTGGAAATCAAGGTAAAAATAATATAAACTATTAGGGATGGGGGTTGACAAAATGTGGTTTATATAATGAGAGTAGGCCGATTGGGTTAAAACCCATTAGAACATAATTTTGATAACTAATTTGATTAAAAATTCAATTTTGGGTTAGAGCTATGAATTATTTTAATTTTAGGGGATTTTTTATTTATTTATTTTTATTTATTTATTTAACGTCTATCCTATTCAGTTATAAAACTGTTTTACAAAGGAGGACAACTAAATAAATCTATTTACATAGATGAAGAAACAACAATAAATTACATTTTCGTAAATATTTGAAATAGTAGCATTACAACAACAATGCATTTAACACAAGAATTTTGGTAACAAATTGAATGATATTGCATTCAATGAATGAATCAAATATAAAAAAGGGTGGAGAATGAAAAGAAAAGAAAAGAAAAGAAAAGAAAAGAAAAGAAAAAAAAAAAAAAGAAAAAACATTAAAAAAGAAAAACGAAAAGAAAAATGATTTAGGGGGTGTTGGGGGTGGAATATCGCTTGCCTCTCGGCGGAAGTGTGTGAGTCTGAGGTACATCTACCGTTTTCTCTGTAGGCTCATATTCCTTTCTCTGGCAGAATCCCCCCCCCCCCCCCCACCACCCAGCCCTAAAATTTTCGGCGATTTTTACGCACTTTTTTAACACAGAAAAGGGGATCGGATCGGGCGGATTTTTTTTTTTGTATGTCCTGACCACATATCAGGTCATATACCGAGTTTCAAGATTGTAAATCTTTCGGGACGGCGTGTGCAGATAGCTGAAAACCCCCCAACTCGGGTAGCTGTATACAGGGTCGAGTTAGTCATCGCCTTCTAGCATTCGCGTGCGCTTGGCTGCGGGCGAACGACCGTCGCCCTAGATATACCAAATACGTTACTCTACAGGACCCTATAATAATGCTAAATAATACTACTAATAATAATAATAATGCTAAAACCCATGCTAAATAGACAGATCCTGTTATTTGATCCAGCCACAGGCATAAGGTTTGTTGTTTTGTCCACCTCAAATTGTGGTAATTACACCTAGGTGTAAAAATTGGTGGACAAAAGAACAGACCTATAGGGTCTGGTTTGAGGGTGGGGGGATTCTCATGTCGTGGTCGTCGTCGTCTCGTCGTCGGGTGATCGTCAAGGGGTGGGGGAGGGGAGGGGTCCCCGACGACGAGCAGAGCTGGCGTACATCCCATTGACATCCCCCATCCCACCTCACTTTTAAAAACCAATCAC